>OX578283.1:2916202-2997985 GCA_951217055.1 Gerris lacustris | reverse complement strand
AGGGAAGAAGTTAGCTTTCAATTTATTGAAGACCTTGGTTCGGGTATTGTTAATATGACATTTATCAGTAAAGGACAGGACTTTTTTAATCAGGTTGTTAGCACTGTTAATTATTTGGTGAGATGGGTGGCATGATCTGTAGTTGATGAATCGGTTACTTTTGATATCTTTTTCGTACCATGCAGTGGTGATGTTACCTACTTTGTCTCTAAAAATGGTCAAATCTAAGTAGTTAATACTACCCTTCTTTTCGGTTTCTACAGTGAATTGTAGCCGGTGGTGGAAATTGTTTAAGCTATTAAGGATAGCGTCTACTTCACTTTTCTTAACTATTAAAAAAAGGTCATCTATATATTTGGTAATAATAGTGGGTTTAAAATCCTTAAGGGTGTTCTTGAGTATGTGGTTTAAGACTATACCACTAATGTTGACGGACATGGCTCCCCCCATGGGAATCCCATGTTTTTGAGCGTAATATTGGGAATTATATTGAAAAGTACCATTATTCAAGATGAGTTTTAAACAGTCAATGTATAAATTAAGGTCTTTAATTGGGGTGTGAGGTAAAATATGTTCCCAGTTTGATCTGATTATTTGGTAGAAGATGTCAAGGGGGACATTAGTGAACAAGGAAGTGACATCTATTGATATCATGATTTCATCTGGAAGGATACGTAAGTTGGCTAATTTTTCTTTGAGTTATCCGAAAACACACAGAAACTTCTTCACAAATTTGATTGTGACAACATCATTGTTGGACACAAACCTAACAATAAAACAGGTAAGTTATACCATAATCTTAAAGATAAGATTCCGATGAATAATACTATAGGAACTATTTATCAGATTCCTTGTGGACAGTGCCCAAAAAGCTACATTGGTGAAAGTAGCCAACTCCTTAAACATAGATTAGATCAACACCGGTATGACCAAGAAAAGGGTAACGCCAACACAGCCCTCTCCAGCCACACCCTGGCCACACATCATACTTTCAAATTTGAAGACACGACAATAATAGGTAGAGAAAATAAAACCAGCAGGAGGAAAATGTTTGAAGCACTGAATATTGCCATAAATTCGGAGACTACAGTAAATCTCAAAACGGATTCTAGATCCTTAAATAAATTCTACAGTGGAGTCTACCATTTGAATTCGAAACTCCCGCCAGGCATTACACGTTAGAATACATTATCTACATTACATTTTACCATTAACAAATTTAATTGAAATTGTATAACTTAATTAAATTAGTCATTTTATTTTGTTAAGCAAAGTTACCTTCCTATTTTAATTTTTAATCATTGTTGACAATTTAGATATCAGAATACGTGTAGTCTAGTCCTTATCATTACCAGTGATAACAGGATGGATTCAATTTAATTAGTTTTATATATATGACACCTTACACCAAATTGTTACCAGAGAAATAGTACATACTGTGATTCATTTTTTAGTTTTAGTTTTAGATTGTTAGTGGATTGCTGTTATATCTGTTATTTTGTTGTTTAAGTTTTAATTCCACCCTAGTCACCAGTTTTCATTCATGGTAAATCTACCTATGTATTTACTGTTTTAAACTGTTCTTAGATTAATCTCTTATGTTTAATACCTTTCATGTCTATTTCTCATAACTGACTACCACATTACTAGTACTGTGTATTATTGATTATAGGAAATTGACGTGGTGAACGATAAGTTCCCCTATGAGACTTAACACTACTCAAATTATCACCATTTTTTCTGCTTGAGAATAGATTTTTAACGTTTTTAGGATAGAGGTAATTACTAGATTATTTCCAATATGGTATCTATCATGATTATTCATATGTATGTCATGTTACAATAAATAAATATTATTTTTAGGCTCGAAAATGGCTTGTGTTAGCCGAAACGTCGCCACCTAGCATGAAAGAGTACTAGTCTTTTTCTTCTTCTTACCCTTCAAGGATCCAAACTTCAGATGATAATCATTCTACAGGGTACACCTAGCTTTTATACAAGTTATTAATCAAAATATCAACCGCTTCAAACAGACTTCTTTTGGCACTCGCCATAGTATCATTGGCTGCAACTGCTTTACTTATTTCAAGACGACCCATTCTCCAATGTTGCTGGGAAAAATCAGCTGGGCTGTTCGGCATTAGGAAATTAATGTATTTTAGATTCTCTGAATGCTTGTAAATTCTTATGGCAACACGGCGGGCCACATAAAATCGGCTCGCGGGCCGGACTCGGCCCGCGGGCCGTAGGTTGGGCACCCCTGGTTTAGGCTGTAGGTGTGCCAACGTAAAATGAAGGACGAATAAGAATCAGAAGAAGTATCAAAACTACCATTTTCAAACCTATTTTTCTCTACTTCTACTTGATCAATTTCAACCTTCTTTTTATTTTGATCTACAGGACTCGGCCTTCAAAGATGTTAAAAACACATATGTAGATAGCTTGTACGTATTTCACGCTGCAGACCCTCAAAAACCCTAGTTTGTCTCCTGCAGTATATAAATACAGTGGCAGCTTTTGTGAAATTTTGACTTTTTGACTTGGCGGGGTGGAACGCTCCTGCGTTCCTAATAATTTAAATAATTATTTAAATCTTTTGTATCATAATTATTATACTATCTACAATGGCAAGGAAGTGTAGTCACTGGACTACTTCTTTGTCACTTTGGTCCCACCATGTAATCAACAACACAACTTGATGCAATGTATCAAGTACAGTTTGTTGTACTTTTCACAAATTATTCTCCCAAATTTGGGGCATACTTTTGGGGGTGATTTTAATTATTAACTAATTTAATTA
The DNA here is from genome assembly GCA_951217055.1 of Gerris lacustris. Classification (NCBI taxonomy): domain Eukaryota; kingdom Metazoa; phylum Arthropoda; class Insecta; order Hemiptera; family Gerridae; genus Gerris; species Gerris lacustris. The sequence continues at coordinate 2,995,185 of OX578283.1, read as the reverse complement.
TGCTTTTTTTTTAACATGTAGGTATGCCAAATTACTTCAAACTAGACCAAGTAGTTTAGGCTCCTCGTCTGCACAGACGACAGACAGACAGACATTTTTTAAAAACCACTTTTTTGAACTCAGGGGATCTCAAAAACGTGTAAATCCATCAAAATCTCAAAATTGAATTTTCGCGCCATCCCAATACTTTCTCTTTATATGTGAGAAAGTAAAAATATAACCATTATAAACATTTCAAATCTCTAGCTCCAATGTAAAGACAATTCGTACATCTTCTGTGTTTAAAATCCCTATTTTTCAGATCATTAAAAGATAAAAACCAAGAAACCTCCCCCCCCCCCCCCAACTTTTATTACTTACTTTTCTTATTTCTGACAATTTCTTTCTAGTTTTTCATTTTCCCCCTAATCTTATCCACTTTACGAAACAGCATAATATGATTTGTCATTTCTTCTTGGCTCGTCTTGGAATACAACAAAATGATAAAGTACGTCATCTTTACGTTGGGTTTTTTTTTAGTACTTTTTTATAGCTGTATTCTATTTTTCCGTTATATCTCATAACATCATTTTTTTTTGTTGAGATTTGACAATATCGAAGGGATATTACTGACATGACAATATATATTCATTCTTATAAGGTAAAACTCAATTTTGTGACGCTATATCTCCTTCCCTTCTCATGTGAGCGAGTGTTATGAATATTCATATTTACTTGAAGCCCTGAAGCGGTATCATAAACAATCCGAAGGGGAAAATAAGATTTTCTTACCCCAATTTACCTCTTCCAGCCACAGCCTGGAGGGAGAAGTAGGAGGGGGTAAAATAATAATGGTGATAACACATAAACCTTATATCGTTTATGATAACGTTCTAAATAGGCATCAGAATAACCGTGGTAATTATTATACTCACCTCAAACATAATTATTTTTTGTAATTCTGAACCTCATTCATAAAAACATCATTTTTGATATGGTTAACAATAGGTAATTTTTTAAAGTTTTCTAAAAATTTAATAAAAAATCTAGAAAAATTATAATTTATAGTGGTAAATATTATTACTTATATTATATCATATGATACACAATTTGTGTTAGTTATTGCAGTGTGTAAAAACACGGTATTACATTGCTGATATATTATAATGTATTTATAAAAAATACTTTTAAAATCATAAACTAATTTTTCCTCTTCAGTACTCTATCGACGAACAATCTTTATATATATTGTAGTTGAAAGGTGATCTCTCAATAAGTATGTAGATGATAGTGGGTCAAAAGGGATGTATAAATAAACAGGTCAAGTGTGTGCTAGTCAGCACACAGCGAGGGTCTTAGGCCACACTATATAGTGTTTAACTGTAAAGTGTATAAACAGTGTTTTTTTTAAATGCTAAAAAGCTTACTTTGAACAATTCTAAGGGTCTGATATTCTCAAAACACACTCTGATAAAGTATTTTTTTGCCACTGAACCGGACTACAACCATATAAATACATCGAAAAGACCATAATTATAAAAAAAACGTATTTTATCAATAAAAAATGAAATAATATTTTTTTAGAAATTTCCAGGAAGTTTTTCAGATTTTTTGCACTTCACATAAGCGAGATAGAGGGGGGGGGGGGGGCACGTTTCACACCCACTTCAAACTTGCCTTCCCTCGCCCTATCAAAGTTATAACCAAATATTTTGTAATCAGCTCGACGTACCCTTTCATATGATACCCCTCACGGTGTCGAAAAAAATATAAAAAAAATTAACCCTTAAGTTTGTTTACCCTAATTTTTTTGAAAAATATTTTTTTTAAGTCGCTATATTTTTAAAATATGTGGGTAGGTACAAGACACATACATGCCAAATTTCAAAGTGATCGGACGAAAGGTGTAGCTGTGAGAGCACGCGAGAGGACGGATGGACAGACACACGCAGGAAAATATATAAGGGTCCTTGGTTTTGCCTACGGACCCTAAAAACAAACTCTCCTATCTCATTTTCCTTGCTATATTTCGACTTTTACTTGAGTCATTATCAAGCATCATTTTCATTTGCAAAGAACTAATCATTTTGTTTTGAAACAAAAAAACGTCAATTTTAAAATGCTTATGCACCCAAGTCTCCTAAACCTATACATCCTATGAAAGACAAAATCCCAAGTCCAAACATTAATATCAGTCAAATTCTTTATTGCACAAACTTAAATAACTTATCCATCTTTAAAATAAATAAACAAATTTCCTTTCTAAACATTTAACTAAAGTACAAAAACAATCAACAAAATTTAACGAAGAAACAATTAAATAATTTCAAGATAAAAAGAACTTTTTATATACTACGTTTTTAAATTTTCTGTTGAATCGAATGTAATGTTGATAATATAATTGTTATTGTTATATAATATATAATGTTAGTGAAAAAAGAAAAAAATATTTCCAAATTTATTTACTTCACATAAATGACAACCATCCAGAGAGCTGATCTTAAACCAATAAAAGGATAAATCTTTGTACAACGGATCTCCCCAACACCAAATCTAAAGCATGCCATCGATATATTTGAAATAATATAATCGATAAATAATATAATCGATATTTCCTGTTTAGCTGTCATTCAATGTTTACTTATCACAAATTTGAGACCCGTCAAAATGAAGATTGCGTAAATATTGGATATGGCAAAACAAATCAAATAACTGGCGGATTTTTTCCGAACTAACTTTCCTCACAGCAAAATTTGCTGAAAACTAATTAAATTTTCCTGAAAGATGGCTAAAAGTATTAAAATACTGCATTGTCACCGTGTTCTGAGCTATGCTAAAAGTTTAAAATGTCTAGCTATTCGGGAAATTAGTTTGAAATCGATTGCCAGATTTGTACCGGACAAACAAACAAACAAACAAACAAACAAACAAGAATGCAAGCTAATAAAAACGTAGTAAAAATCACAGCTCTGGTCTTAACTTCTTTATATATTATTATATACATATAGTCGGACCTCCATATAACGAAATTTATGGCTCCAGGAATAAACATCTACTTTATAAAAAATTTGTTATAATATATATATATTTTTTTTTTTTTTTTTTATATACCTATATAATTGCTTTTTTGTTTTTATTTATAGTGTTTTCAGTTGATTAAAATATATATTGAATGTAAATGTATTTGTTAAACAAGGAAGAGACGGGAAATGAAATGCTTTAGCTGGGAAGCCCTCGTTGAATTAGTTTTGAAAGCAGGGAAATATGCAACACTCTTTAATTTTCTTTCCCCTTTTTCAATTTAACTTTGTCAATCTGTAGAAAAGCGACAAACTTGTAGATTTCCAGTTCACTCCCAGTTCCCTTGCTAATTTAGCAGACAAACCCACAAACTTTATCTTTATAACTAACAACAAATTCTCTTAATACAATTATTAAAAAAAAGAAACATTAATGATTTTGCTTCCGAGCTTACCGAAGGTAACGGAAGCATCGTGTTCACTTTTGAGAACGAAAAACTTTTATTCCTCCGATTTCAAAAATTCCAAGACAGAAATCCGTTTCAGACATCAAGGAACTTTTTTGGTCTCGTGTCTGTCTGTCTGTCTGTCTGTCCGTCTGTGTATCCGCGAATTATGAAACGTGCGACGATAACTTGAGTAAATGTCGACCAATTTTGATGAAATTTGGTAGACATGTTCATTTTACCAATGCCCAGGACGAATTCGTTGGACAACGTTATCCGTCCAAGCGTTCACGAGCAACGCTCGCGTATACGTGAACTTTAAATTTAAAATTGGAATTTTAGGTAGGGGAAAAAATCTAACTTCATCTATTCAATGAGACAAACATTTTTTTCAAATACAATTTTTTAGTAAAACCAACAGCGACACTGCTATGAAGTGTTAAAGATCGCTAAAACTATTAATAGTTTTTACAAAATAAACAATATAACAATAAAGTAATATAACAATAATTGTTATAGTACATGATAGGATGCGAGGAAGCTATATGCCACACTAATTGGCAGTCTATTTTTTTTTTTAAATTAAATTTATATATTCCTTATTGCTGTGATCTTTAGGGATGACAAATTAAACAAGTAAGGCGTGCTTCACGTATAAGTACGTGAGGCGATAATCACCGGTTTCTGTACCATTAAGTAAAAATTATAAGTGTAAAAATTTAATAGTTGCATATTCTTTTTCTACATTTCAAGACCTTTAAATTGATTTATAAGATGTTATGGTGACTAAAAACTTTTTTTTAGTTGCCCGCCATATTGGCCGCCATCTTGATAATATTAAGTGTGAAAACTCCAAAAAGTGCAGTTAATCCCATATAAATCTTCTGCGCCCATTTGTTTCTTTTCCACATACGCACAAATTAAGAACAGTCGTCACAAATGCCGAGATGCACCTCTGTGCCGAATTTCATGCTCCTAGCTATAGTAGTTTATGAATTGAAACTAGCAACGGACAGACAGACAGAGCCTTTATATAAGAGGTTTGTTCCAACCACCAGTTCCGAATCAGTTTCGGATTATTCCGTGATTGACGTAATGCGCATGCGCGATCATTGCTTAGTTGAGAATTGATTTGTGATTTTGTTTTGTTGGAACGCTTCGGGACTCGAACCAAACTGTTTGATGTGGTAGGTTTTAGCACTGTTATCAGAACAACTTGTTGAGTTGATCGTTTATGTGATCTTGCGTTCCTGTGCTATCAAAAATACCTGAACTTACTAATATTAAGGTATGGATGAGTCAATAGTTGATGAAGATAAGTACCAGACGCTATCAGGGCCTGATTTAGGCCCCCTAGGGGCTCACACAACAAGGGGGGCCACACCCCAAAAATTTCATTTTCTAATGCTAATTAAGCTTGAAAGTTATAATATATAAGCCTACTTTATTTTCTTTATTATTTTCTTTTTATCGTCTATAACAACTCTATTTGTTTTAGTTTTACGTCCTTTTTAATATAGTATATCAATGGTTATAGTATACCCGACATGATGAAACTAGAAGATTCAGATACTGATTTTAAAGAAAAATAATCTGCCAATTAGTGTGGCACAGGCTGTACACCAAGTGCGCCGGGAAAGGTTGGGTCACGGGGGAAGTGCGCCAGCCCCTTTTTGAAGGGTACGGTCGAAGTGCGCCGGGTAAATCCTATTTCTAGACCCAGGTAGTCCACCCACCTCGGACACGGATCCCCTAATCTTAAGGACTAATCGTTGTCAATATTCGCATATTATACTCAATATAAAGCGATTTGAAGTTACTTTGAACAAACTGCTCAGAATGATATGGCGATCATTAACAAATCTCAGTGCATAGGAGAATCTGTAGAATGTTCTCGTAAGAATAAAATCCAAATTTAATCAGAAGATGCACTTTAATTTGTGAATATTCAAAATGAAAAAAAAAAAATTACGAAGTCAAAATTAGTTATCATTAAGCATAGGAAATTTAAGAAAATAATCAAAAATACGAGAGAAAAAATAATTTATTTGGTTAATATTAAAAATTAAAGAAATGTTTCTTACATAAATTACACTCATTTATTATAAGTGAGTGCTAATATTTATTAGAAGAGCTTAGATTAACTTAACATTAAACGTACTCATGAAAACTAAAATCTTCTGCATATGTTATATACATTATAATACAATTGAGTCTATATTCAATAAATATAATACAAAATACATATTGAAAGGTTATTTATACATGTACATACTCCTAAATAAATTAGAAATGACTTTCACATTTCAAATCTAGATACTTTATAATTATAAACAACCAACGCTAGGCGGCTTGAATCCCACATTGGTATGAGCTGTGGACAGATCAATATAGTTCTCGGTGATATGGCCCTAAAATCGATCATAACTATGGCTTATTTTTGCCTTATAAAATCTTCAATATAATATTCTTCAACTTCTTCAGGGTCTATATAGGCTAGTTCGAAGATCAACTTAATTAGTTGGCCATCGTTGGTAGAACATCGTAGGGTTGGGACATCAATGTATCGGACTTTAAAAAATCGATGTTCAACATCGATGTTGATCTTTCGATGTATCGGTCAACATGTTTACCTGAAACATCGAAAAGACCGATGTTATCGATCCATCGTAGCCTAATAAATGGACGGCAACGAAAAAGAGAAATTTTTTGAAAGTGGTGACCTTTTTTTTTTTTTTTTTTTGCTCTTCAGCTTGGAGGGCCGATGTCGATGTATCGAAAACATCGAATGTTTGCCTATCGATGTCCCAACCCTAGAACATCGCTAGTCCTCAGTAAATCCTGAATTTTTCCAAAGTGCTAGGGAAGACATTTCGAACGGCTTGTTGGATTCTAATTTAGAAGTCCACTACAAAGTTCTTTGGGTTTAGACGGGGTGCAAGAGGTATAACCCGGGCTTACCTGACCCTCACTCTTCAGACACTTTAGACAAGAGGCTGGCGCACTTCGGTACCAGCCGTGGCACATAGCTTCCTCGCGTCCAATCACGTATACTTTAATGATGTTATGCTTAAAACCAAAAATTGTCTAATATATTTAAGTTTCCCCCTTTTTTTAGCCCCCCCCCCCCCCCCCCAATTTCCTAATCTCTTTTCCTGAGTGGCTGGATAACTGCAGTTTTACCAAATGAAATGTACGTTAATGCTCACATGCGTTAAGTATTCATTCAGTAACATTAATATCTTAACATTTATGTTAAGATATGTATGTACGTAATTTGGAGATGAGGGACTCTTTTACTTTGTTACCCACCCAAATTTATTTATATTTTAATTATTATTAAATCCAAGTGAACTATTCTTTTGTTCAAAATTTATTGGATTAAAGGTTACTTTGCCTTACTAGATTGTTAGATTAACGGATATTGAAATTTTTATTTACAGAAGTGTGATATTCCTTTATCCTAAAGGAATATTTGAACATTCCCCAGTTATAATTGTCAATTAATTTGAAAAAAATGTCCAACACAATTATGTAGGTAAACAAATGGTGGGTAACCAAGTAAAATCTTGCTAAATCGAACTTAATTTTCTTAACTTAAGGCAAAAAAGGTCAATTATATTATACTCTTTCCAAACCTCTTTGTATGGCTTGTTTAGGCCAAGTCTGACACAGTTTTCCTCAGTGATTTTATTTTTGGTTTTAGGGCGCTTTTCATTATTTGAACCCTATAACTTTTACGCGTCAGATAATATTAAAATGTTGACTTATAGGTGTTCAAATAATGTATCTTGAGAAAATCAGCTGGATAATAATTAATATTAATTAATAATACTTGATATTAATTATTAATTAATAATATATGGTTGATTTTTGAATTAAATTTGTAAAAATACCATAAAAATAACTTCGCCCCAGCGGGGAATCGAACCCCACCTCTCACTGTCCGCGTTTAAAATTATTTTCACAAGAACTAGATTTTTCTCGGGAAATCGACTTATACCTTTAGATTCGTATTAAAATGGACCCTCTGTCCGCCTTTAAATTTTTTTCTAATTTTCGCGAGGTCTACTGTCTACAGAACTATACTAGTAATAAAATAAAGGTATTCTTGAATGTAATAAAAAGCTATTACTATAGAGTTAAATAACACAATAGTGTTCAATTCAGTAATAAATAGCGTTCAAACTGGGATTCGGAAGCTATTTTATTCTTAATAATGAAATGAATGATGTATAATATAGCTATGATTCTATTCTATTAGGGCTTTAGAAACGAAACTACTTAGGAATTTCATTTAATAACTTGGCCTACATGATAATAAGAAACATAACCACTTATTCCTAGCATGACCCTCAAATGCAGCGCACGGGGATATCTGATATCTAAATAAAGGATAACAGGGTATAAATTTAAATTAAAATAATAAATACACAAATTTAATTAATATGTCTGTTTATTAATAAAATTTCTCTTCTTTTTCTTTATTTTCAATAATTAATAATAGTTTTTCTTTCTTGATGTAATTTTTCATTATAACATCAAATAAATTATTTTTATTTCAGTAATGATATTATTTTTTTTTTTAATATAAATAATCATTTTTTTGTTTCTTTCTAACTAAGACAATACATTATTCTTAGTTTTTTTTTTAATTTTATGTTTTGTATTTTTATTTAGGAATACATATAGTATATATTTTTTTAATAATTATAGCCATATACTATAATAATATATATATATATTTTTAATATAATATTCTTATTTTTTTTTAATTTTTATTTTTAGTTAACAATGTAATGTGGAACTTCATATTAATTTTAATTTTCTTTTTTTTTCCAATTAATAATTTCATTTTTTTGAAAAAATTTCTTAATAGAGAGTGTGTACTTCTTAATTTAGAAAATAAGAGAAAAGATACATGTATTTGCCATAAGACATACATACATATATATATATATATATATATATATATATATATATATATATATATATATATATATATATATATATATATATAACTCTATTTTATCCATGCTTATTATAGGTAAGAAATATTTCAAAAATAAGAAGTACGTAAAATCAGTAATAATTTTACATTTATATATTAATTTTTTCACGTGAAAAACTTTGACTTTGAAAATTTATTTTGTTCAATAAAAAAAAAGAATAAAATAAATGAAAGAAAGAAACATTTATAAAAACTAACATTTTACTGTGGAATTTTACTATGTAAATTTCTACATTAATTCATTTTATGTTTTTAAAGAAAAAGAATAATATAATATATAATAAAAAAATAATCAAATGCAAACAAAGTCTAAGAACAATAATAAAGAAATTAACTAATTAAATTAATTATATAAAAAAAAAATTGGGTAAAAGAAAGTTATTACATTTAATATTATTTTATTTCACCCGGGTAAACGAAAATTAGGTAATATACAATTAATAAAATAATCAAATTTATTTAAATGACAAAAAGAAATTAACTAATCTAAAACACGAAATTAATAATAAATTTTTTTAAAAAATGTTTAAACCCCGATCTAAAGTGCACTTTGAGTACATAGGTTTAAATCATTAAAATAATAATAATAATAATAAAATCGAAGTAAACTAAAACAAAAATATACAATGAATTAACTATCACAATAAAATAATAATGAATAAATGACAAAAAAAAGTTACTAAATCAATAATAAAACAAAATAAAACATGTAAACATTATCGTAGAACAAAAATTAAGACTAAAGTGAAATCATCTAGAACATAAAAATCTACAATCTTCTTTCAATCGACCAACACAATATACAAATTAGGGAAACGTAGAAAATTAAATTTTCATTTCATTTCGAATTTTCCTCAAGTGAAAAAACGATCAATACAAAGGATCGTATGATCAAAATAAATCAGAGTAACTGATTAATAAACGATATAAGTTTAAATGTATGTTTTAATACATAAACGTACATCGTACTTATTATGTAGATCTATCTGAATCTATTTACAATTATTTTTATTATATTACATTATTACATAATTACTAATATTACAAATTCAAATAAAGAAAATTAATTAAACAACAAAAATATACAAAACTCTACTGTTATAATGTATATGCTTAATTTTAATTTGGAAATATTGTGGCGTTCCTCAGGGAGCTACTTTCATCCCAAATCAATTTTTAATTTACACATGAAATAATCAAAGTTATTAAAAATATAACTAGATAAGAAAAAAAAAATTATTGATTTATCTAAATCAATACTATCAATAAAGTACAAAATAAAGTTTTTAATGAGTCAATAAATCAATGTTATTTAAAAAAATTAATAATCAATAATTAAAGTCAATCAATGCCCTTTTATCGATTCTGTGTATTAAATCATTCCTACCAGCCATTCTGTTAACACTATGTAATAGTTAATAGTTTTTTTTCTATAGAAAATTTATAAATGTGACATTATAAGTTTAATTAATTAATAAAACAAAATTAAACTAATATTATGTTATTGTTGAAATTAAAAAGGACAAATGTAAAATGAATATATATTTTAAATTAAATATATATTAATTTAACACTTCCAAAAATTTAACTTTTATGACATTTGGTTATTTATTTTATAAGTTAAATTTAGCTACTTCTAATTACGATCTACGAGCAAAAATCAATAATTAGTGTTATGTACAAATTTAGTGAGGTATTTTAAAACTTAATGATTTTTTCATGTTTATTGAAATAAGTATGTTTTTACTTTGTTACTTATGATTATTGTATCATTTCGTGTGTAATAGCAAGGTAATTTATTGTTTAGTCAACATAATGAAAAAGTTTACTTATTATGTATACATAAGTGGCACTAGAAGGGCAGTGATGAAATTAAAAAATTTTTCATTTTGTTTAAATTTTTTTTCTAACTGAATCATATTGCAATAAGATTAGAGACAACATAATACCTAATTACTGTTTGCCAAAAATACGTAAATAGATTTAATTTTCAATTTTATTATGATTAAAGCTATAGAATATTTATTTAATTTGAAATTTGATTATTTTTTTTATTTATATATTTTATTGCTAACGATATAAATTTGTTTATTGGCCTAACTAGAAAGGAATTAAACAATTTACTTTGCAATTATATATAGAAAACGGTGCAGGTTTTTTTATTTTGTGTTTATTTGCGATTTTTTTTTTATTACAAAAGACAAAACATGGGGTATCTCAATCATGAACTTTATTAATTCATTTTATTGCAAAAGCTTTAGTCAATTACTTCTTTTTTATTTCTAATATTATTAATTAGTTTATACATTTAATTGTATGATAATTAATACATTTAAATGGAAAAAACAATATAATCAGCTGTTTTTTAAAAAAAGTTTAGTAGATAAAATAAATAAAATAATAAATATTGTGGTCATCAGTTATACAAGTATATCAAAATGATAAATATATCTGTAAAATATACTATTTATCCAAACATAATATATGCTATAGTATATACATACATACATATAAATAAAAATATTCATTTGGTACTGCACTGACAAAAAGTTGGTGATTTCTTCTTTTTTTTTTTTTTATTAATTTAACAAAGTAAAAATTTATTCAGATATATTTGTCAAAATAGTAACTCATATTAAAATAAAATTTGTGAGTGACCCTTTCAAATAATTTGTTACTTGGAAAAATAAAGCACTCTATTATCATACAGAAAAAAATGAAGTGATTAAAAAATCAATATTTTTTAAGTAAAAATTTGTAAAAGTTAATTATATAAATATTGGCTGAAAGTTTAATTTTTATTGTAGTACATCATTTGGTACATTAGTTCTCTGCACAAGTTACATTCTTTCAAAAAGTTTGCTATTCAATTTATGCTGTCAACATTATTATTTCTGTATTATGAAGCTTAATGATAATTATGTAATGTATGAATTGATCAATTGTAAATAACTTTTGTAATATAACATTTAAGTAAAATTACATTTTTTATTTCCTCCTGTGGTGAAATTTTAAACATTTTAGGATTTATAAAAATTAATGAGTTTTTTTGTTTTGTTGTTGTAAATAGTAATAGTCCAAGAGATAGCGTGCAAAAAAGTGTCTGACTAACATCAAGCTAGAATTTTGTATACAAGTCAATCTTTTAGCGCCTTTTAAGAATATGTGGTCGGCTAAGTTCGTCTACGGGACATAGCTTGGCAATAGGCGTTTTAAAAAACAATCCGGTGGAGAGTGGCTATGTCTCACCAATTATGGTGGACAATATGATTTTCATGATCCTGAGTGCAGAATTAGTTAGTAGACCAAAAATCATGTCGATGTAATTTTCACACTTGATAGGTTAGTTATTCAAATATTATTAAAAATCAACGTGATTTTCGGTCTACTAACTAATTCTGTACCCAGGATCATGAAAATCACATTGTCCACCATAATTGGTGAGACATGGCCGCTCTCCACCGGTTTGTTTTTTTCAAACGCCTATTGCCAAGCTATGTCCCGCAGACGAACTTAGCCGTCCACATATTTTTAAAAGGCGCTAAAAGATTGACTTGTATACAAAATTCTAGCTTGATGTTAGTCAGACACTTTTTTGAACGCTATCTCCTCGACTATAAGTTTAACTGTATGAAAAACAATACACATTTGGGATTATTGAACTTTCTTTTCCTAATTAAATAAAATTAGAAAATTAATTAAATTATTACATAGAATGAGGGTTGATTAGACGACACAATTTATTATATAAATTTAATTATTTGCTATGTTTTTGTTAGTTTTGTTATGTACAAATTAAATATTATTTATCGTAGTAAAGAATTATTTGTACTTTTATATAATTATTATTATTCATTAAAATTTAAAGAGAAAAAAACAATTTTTAATATTATTTTGAACAAGCTAAGAAAATTTATAACAGATTTGAATAGATATATTTTTAAATAAAGTTAGAGAAAAAAAACTCAATTAGTTTATTTAAATAATTTTTGAACATTGCTTTTTTATTTAATATACATTTCTTTTTTTTTTAATGACTAACGAAATTAACAAATAAAACAAATTAATTTGTAACAATTAATTTAATTTGTGTATTTTCATGATATATATTTTATTTTAATTGTAAAATGTCAAAAAAGTAAATCCGTAAGTTGTCTATAAAATTTGAAATTTAAAATTTAAAAAGGCGAAAGCAAACACTTAAAACTGATTCATTACAATTTTAATTTATTTTAATAAATAAGTGAACCAATTAAAGTGATAAAAACTGATGAAATATTAATTATTGTAGTTTATAAATATTGTATTATATTAAAATATTCAATTACATTTTACTAATTTCCATTTTAATAACAACTTACGGTTTTTTTTTTTTGCTTTTTCTAATTTCCAAAAATTATAAACGAGAAAAAAACAATTATTGAGAATAACACAAAGTATTTATTTAATATTTTTGTACTGGAGGTTGACAAAAAGGCAAAAACAGAATATTAAATTTGTTATTAATACAAAATAAATTTAAATAATAATGATCATAATAAAAAAAAAAAAATGTAATAATACAAGGCAATTTATATTATTATTAACTTTTCAGTTAAGTTTGCATATTTATTTAACAAAATAATAATAATAAATAGGTATTGTAAATTAAGCAAGTGGTCATAATTGAGAGATAAAATTAATTATTAACATTATCGATCATTATTATCGATAAATATTGATAGATATTATAGGAAAAATATCAATAATTTTTATTGATAAATATTGATAGTTATTATGGGCAAAATATCGATCATTACTATCGATAAATATGTAGGCAATTATTATCTGCAAATATCGATCATTATTAACAATAAATATTGATAGTTATTTTCTGAAAATATCGATCATTACTATCGATAAATATTGATAGTTATTATCGGGTAAATATCGATCATTATTATCAATAAGTATTCATAGTTATTATCGACAAAATATCGATAATTATTATCGATAAATATGTAGACAATTATTATCTGCAAATATCGATCATTATTATCAATAAATATTGATATTTATTTTCTGCAAATATCGATCATTATTATCAATTAATATTGATAATTATTAAATAATTGTTTTTTTCCCAAAAATTATCATTGGACTATAATATTTAAAAAATTATTAGCAAGACATTTTATAAATTAAGGGCAATTTTGGGAGTAATACAAATCTTTAGTACAAAATAATCTAGAAATGACCATTTTTTTGCAACAATAATTTATTTCAGCAATTGTTCTAATTTTTTTGTTTATTACTTCATGTTTTTTGTGTTTGTTTACTTTATGTATTTTTGTGTTTGTTAAAATTATGCTTTTGTCTTTACATCTAATTCAGATGTAAAAATAAAGATCATTAACAGAATATTGAGAAAGAAGAATACATTTTTTTTTATTCACAATTTTTTTTTGCAGTTTATATTTTTGAGGTAGGTGTAAAAACAATTTTGCTATTTATTATTTTGAGTTAAAAAAAGATCGATTTTCCTTTTTTTAAAAAAAATTTTTACTAAAATTTTTATTCATTTAGTTTTTTTTATCCAAGAGGTAGATTTGCTCTAAAAAAAAAAAAACATTGTTGCACAAAAGAAAAATTCCAAAAAGAATAAAAAAAATAAATAAATAAAAATGACAAGAATTTTACTATTTGTTTTTATTATTATTATACATTAATTATTTTAATGATTACATTTAGAAAAAAAAGTTTTGTTTTTTTTTTATTTTAATTTTTAATAATTTAAAATAAAATCCGAAAAAATTGCTTTGTGTTATTTAAATTTTTACTATTTTTGTACATTGAATGCCATTGAGGTAGCCATGAAAAATTTATAATTTTTTCTATTTATTTTCTTTTTAGCACAATTGTGCATTATTACTGACAATAACATGATTTGAGAATGAAAACAAACAAATAAATAATCTCATTTTTATTTAGAATAGCCAATACTTGAAGAAAGAAGACAGTTTTTAAAACAAAAAAACAAAAAAAAAACATGGAAGAATCTAGTGTATAAAGAGGTTAACAATTGTCATTAATAAAACTTATATTAGAGAATTTTCGTTCAGATGAGTTTTCATTCATTTATTGAGTAAGTTATTTAAAATAAGATGTGATAAAAAAAATAAGTTCTTTGTTTAACTTATAAGCTGCTTTCATAAGGGGATTAAGTAAGATATACTTATTCATTTGATACATTAAAACAGAACGGAAACTAAATTTTCTTTGCTTTTCTTTTGGCTTATTCTATACAGAAAATGATTTAAGTCATGTACATAACAAGACGGGCACATGAAATTATAAAATTATTAATTTTTTAATATATTTAATGATTAAGTTTTAATTTAAAACAAAAATGAATTAGTTTAAATAACATTTATTTTAATTTTATGATAAACAACAAATAAAACGATTTGATTTAATTTTGTACTTGACTGTACCATAAATTTTTAAAAAATGTATGGTACACTAATTTTGTTATTATTATTTTTATTTGTTTTTTTTTTTTGTAAATTTGTTTTACAAGGAGACATTTTATACATAGATTTACACGGCAACAAGTTTTGTAAATAACATAATTCACACAATTTTATTTTTAAAATTTTATACAAGAAAAAAGAAAAAAATTATAGGCAATTTACAATGGTTTTTATTAAAACATAATAAAAATAATATTTATGTTCAATTTAATTAGATGCACATTCGTCGGAATAGAGAGGCAGAGAAAATTATTTTTAAAAAAATCAAATATAAAAACATAAAAATAAAAATTCATAAATAGAAAACGATAATCTAAAATGAATATACTGCTAGCATAAAGTGGTAATATATTTAAGGGATAATTAATTTTCCTGAAAATACTATTCAAATTAGTAAATTTTAGTTGTATCTAGATACAATGATCGAATTTGTTTTGCCAAGAAATCAATAACCTAATATTTATAGTTGTCAAAATTGAAGACAATTTTATATACTGTGAATATGTGATTATTATAGTGTTCATTATCAATTCACCGATAAGAACATCTTAAAGCAGCCCTTATAAGCTTGCTGATAAGAACATGTAATAGTAGGTTATTTCAGTTTACTGATAAAAAGTGATTGACTAGAAGTGGAGTTGCCATTATCTTACTGATAACAATCAATATGATAATCATTATCCTTAGACCGACAAAGTAAAAATAATAATAACTTTATTTGCTTATGGAAATAGTGGAACTACGCAGAAAAATTCCATTTTAGCTTATCCTCGGCTAAACAAATTTACTGGAAAATGTTAATTACCTGCTAAGGTGTAACCGAAGCAGGTAATCTTTGAACGAGTCAGGAATGTTTCCTTTGCTGCATTGTTACATACATTTTATCTACTAACGGCAGAAAAATACACTAAAGATTATTATTATTATCATTTTTAAAGGTATTTTCAAAATAGATATAAATATTTAGTAGAAAATTACGCTTAAATATATAAAAATCAACAATGTGGGGGAGTTTATAACCTGCGATGTAGTAACCTTTTCTTAAAATTTTTCTGCCTGTTTGTTATTTTGCTGACGCTTTGATATTTTGCTGACACTTTGATATTTTGCTGACACTATATTATTTTGCTGCGTCTTTTTTGATATGTTACAAAAGAATCTAGAAAAATGGTAATTTGCAGATTGAAAACAGTACAACAATGCTTAGTTTTGCTGCCGTGAAGTAGATAAATATAATTTAGTTGGAAGTGATAAAATCCAGTTAGTTTATAAATAATAGGTTAGTGATAAAAATAAATTTGAGTAAACTTTATCAGATCACTGATAAGAATCAATTCGAGTGATTAATAATAAATAGACTGATAACTATTTAAAGTTACCATTAGCAGCTTACTAATAAGAAGTAATTCAAGTCATCTTTATCACTTCACCGGTAAGGAACAATTTGAGTTTTATCAATTCTCTGAAAACAACAAATTTAAGTTTTTATTATCATTACACTGATCAGAACTGAAGAATGTGGTAATTATCAGATCACTGATTAGAGTAAACCTTATTTACTGATAAGGAATCAATTTTAGTTTAATAGTATCACTTCAGTGATAAGAATTAGTTAGTTAGAGGGATAAACATGTTTATAAATGTATAATTACTTTTTTCCGGGGTAGGCTGTGAAATAGTAACTTTAGAGCCTAAGAAACATAGCTAAAATCCATATTTTCATTACGTGAACTTAACAAATCTTTTCATTACTCCTAGGTGTAAAGAAACATTTTTTTACGTCCTAGGACAAAAATAGTACATTACGCGTCGAGTGCGGAAAGTAGCATTTTGCATGCGAGTGTGGAGTTTGCACCCGAGCGACAGCGAGGGTGGTAAAACCACAGGAGCAAAGCAAAATGCCGTTTTCGCACGAGTTGCGTACCGTACTTTATCTACGATTGTTAGATTTAAATAATAAATACAGAAAAAAATAAACTTGCTGTATGTAAGTTCGTATCTCTCTTGATAAAGATTGCATTAATTCATTAGTTGTATTTTTTGCTGAATTAATTATTTCTGGAGAAGTATTATTCTCCACATTTTCGTCCAAGTCACTTGATTCACTCATTGTTTTTCACTAAAAACTTTATATAAAACTTTATTGAAGCAAATTAGTTTTGTTAAATGTAAACAAACTTGCTAATCGTGCGTAAAGCTGAAGAATTCCTCTTCTTTACCGCACTAGTGTGGTAAAGAAGAGGAATTCTTCAGAACTATGAGACGCGCATGCGCAATGAATACAAGTACGTAAAGAATCACTTTCTACGCATCTAAACAAAGATATAATGTTTATATTTCGTATCAATCGTAGATAAAATATTTTTCTTTTCAGCTGGTAGTTATCAAAACTTTGGTTTTTAGCGCTGCAATCTTTGTAGAAATGCTACTTAGTATGATTAAAATCCGCTAGATGTCAATGCGTTTTATTTATCTTTTCTTATAGTGTAACCTCATTTTAAATCTTAAGTATGTACAAATATTTGTTATTATTATATTGATTAATGATTAATATTTAATGTTTTTTTTCATTGTCTGCTACCACGGAAAAAATAGCATGTGCTACACGACTGTGAAGTGTTTTTCTTTAAATTGTGGTTTTCTTACATTTACTGTCTCGCTTCGCTCAACAGTAAATGTAATTGCCGCGGTAAAGAAAAAAAACTCACTTCACAGCCTAGTACCATTATAACATAATATACTATTTTAACAACTGTTTTAATGAATAAAGTCTAAAAATGTTCTGAAAAGAAAATTTAAAAAGTAATAAATTATCTCGGCCTTTAAATTTTAAATAAACTTGTTTTATATTAAATACAATAATTTAAGTAACTTCTTGTAGTACTTACATTTCACTTAGAGTTCATTTCTTTATAAATGCTAAAGGGATAAAACAAAACCAAAAACAAATGTATATATACAATTATTTAGTTATTATTTACCGTTGTTTTAGTTTAAAAGTAGTAACGCAACTTATTTTAATTAATTATTAACTTTTAATAAAAATGTTATAAATGTCGGTTTTTAAAATTGGTTAATAAAAAATAATAATTAATTAATTAAAATAAAATATGTCAACAATCAATTTTGTTTAATGTTTAATATTAATTTTCTTTTTGGTTAGTACAAGCGATAATGATGAACTTCGAGAAAACGTTTTCATGTAAAAAGCAGATTTTTTTTTTTTTTTTTTTTTTTTTTTTTTTTTTTTTTTAACAATTCCAATATATAGCAAAATAGAAAAAAATATTTTTTCTCGGAAAATGCGTGGTTTTTCATAATGATGATCATATAATGGCAAAACAGTAGTACTTTTTATTGATATTTTTATATGAATTTATTTAGTTCAGTTAAAATAGTATTTTAAGAGGAAAATCTTTTTAGTTTCTTTAAAGATGATTTTGTTTTTCTTTATAAATTTTGAACTTTACTCTCGAACTTTATCAATGACTTACTCAATCGTTTTTTAAATCAGTCCATAAAACAAAAAAAGTAAACAAGTTTTAAGTTGATATTGATTATGGCTTCAATTTAGAAAATGATATGTGAGTAAATTCACAATTTTGACATTACGTATTTTCGAAGTTCAATTTTTCTTTTTTTTTAAATGTTAAATTAAAAAATGATAAAAAAAAAATCCTTTAATTTTTATTAATTTGTTTTGAAAAACAATAGAAGGTTTATAATTTATAATTTTTTTTTTACAAATTTATTTGTCATATAGCCAGCATTTCTTGATGTATAAATAAATATAATTAAAAAAAAAAAAAAATAATAAAAAATACATCGTAAATACTACATGTTTAATTATAATTAAAAATAAATGTATAAAATAATAATAAAATTTATTACTAATAAACTACTGTTTTAAAAACACACGTTAGATTATCAACTATTATAATATTATAAGTTATTTTTAGAGCTATTAACATATATTATCCATGCAATGTTATATCTAATTAACAATATATTCATTAAATATTTTACAGAATATTTTATATTAAGATTTAAGACTAGTATTAATTTGAATTAATAAAAGCAAAGAACAACAGAGTGTGGTTATTGTAACGAAGCACTTAAAAATTAAAAAAAAAAATGTTTTATGTTTATATTTTAGTCTATTATGTACAAATAAAACGTTTTTCTGTTAAAAAAACCTCTTCTCGATTTTTTTTTTTTTAACGTAAAAGATATTTAAAAAAATAATAATAAATTAAAATAACATCACATTATTATAATCATGATTAAAAACGATATCACATAAAATAAAATTAACTAAATAATAATAAATTAAAAAAAAAACGAATAATTATATTGAATATTATTCATTATTCATATAATTAATTAATTGGGGTTCAAAAAATAAAAATATATTTTTAACAAAAAAAAAGTAACTAATTGGTGTTTCAAAAAGAAATTATTCGATAAATAGTGGTTCTATTCATTAATCAATTTCGATCAATTTAAATATTTATAATTTTTTTTTTGTATTATTAAAAGAAAGAAAGAAAAAAAAAAAAAAAAAATAGAATTAAATAGTTTTCAAAGAAAGCTAAATTTTAAATGACCAAATTTTTATTATCTAATTTTAAAGAAACTAGAATAAAAAAAAATTAATTAATTAAAATTAGAAAAATAATTGTTATATATATATATATATATATATATATATATATATTTATCAAAATGAAAATGATAATTACAATTACACATATTACTACCCACTAAATCGAGCCGCGTTTTTACTTTTTAGTCGTTTATTCTCAGACAGTTCTCTACTTTTTTAAAAAATGATTCTAGGCCTTATTGAAACCTTGCTTGTAAGACACTAATATTATCTAAATGTGTTTTTTTTAATAAAAAAAAAAAAAAAATTAAACTAAGAATGAATTTAATTCCTGCAGATATCAAATAACTAAACACAAATAAAAAAAATAATAAAACGTTAAATAGACGTTATTTTATTGTAATAGGATATAAATAAAATATTAAATTGCATTTTTTTAAAAATAAATATAATACTGTTTTTTAAAAAAATAATTTTATGACTGTATAATAATGTAGCTTGAATAATAAAATAAATATTATTGATATTAAAGTAACGCAATACAAATGCAGATGTTCATTTATTATTATATATGGAAATATATAAATATATTTCCGAGTTATATTTTAGCATATTTTAATTGCAATGAATTTAAATTGTGGTTTAGTGCCACAAAATAATTGAGTAAACTTTTGTGGTACATTAATTTATTAAAATAATGCAATTAATAAAAAAAATGTTTAAATAAATGATCAAAACATAAAAATAAATAGCAATACAAATTATTAAATAATAATATACAATAATTTTGCAAAATAAAATTCTTAATTATTAATTATTCATATTTATAGCAATTAATGAAAACAATTCTGCAGCAAAATGTAGAGGAAAGTGGAGGGGGGCAAGTTATAATATAACGCGAAATTTTAAATTTTAATTTTTTAATAGCAGGTACTACAGTAATTTTAGTTACAATATAAAAAAATTCTAGTTTTCTATTTTGAGATATATATTTACTTTATATATTAGTTTGTTTTTTTTTTAAATACTATAACTATATAAATTATATTCTGTATTATTTTTATCTTTTTTTCTTTGAATAAATAAATTAATTGATAAGCTAAGAATGAAACTTATATTTATAACTTTGACAGGGTATCTAATGTAACCCCTATCAGTTGATAGCTTATCAAAATTTATCTTTTGCTTTTTCGAAAAATATCGTAATCAATTTATAACTTTGGTAGCACATTAAACGCATCCATTATGACGTGATGGCGATTTTATGCTATTTTTTTTAATATCGCTTCAGGCAAAAGCATTATATTCCTTTGTATATATTTTTGTTGTTGTTAAAAACTTCTTTTTATATTAATAATTTAATTACCTAATAATGTTATTTATAATTATGTATATGTTACAAGCTATATAGTTTATTCAATATATTATGTACAATCTTTATGTAAATTGGAAGTTATTAAAAAATATATTAATAATTTGTTGAATTTGTGGTCGCAAAACAATTATTTTAATTTCATGGTTTTTATGGTAAACAAAAATTTATTAAACAATTATCGAAAAATAAATTATCGAAACATCGAAATAAAAATGATAAAAATAGTATTGTAATTTGGCAAAATAAATTGTTTAATTTCAAATTATTATATTTACATCAATTATTTATTACTCTTCACCAATAATATACGATTACTGTTTATCTTTTAAAAACAAAATATAACAAATTATGTTTACATACTTAATAAATTACACAAGAAAGCCTAAAATTTAACTGTACTTTTAAAAATAAAAGCTTATTCTGGTTTGTTGCCGGGCTTCATTCAAAATCATAAATGAAAAATTCGTGCTTTCTGAAAGAACACCAATGGAGAAAAAAACGGAATAACTAAAAGTAGTACATATATCTGAAAAAAAAAAAAAAACATTACTACAATATATTAAATGGATTGTTTTCTTCCACATTGGAATTTCCTTAATAATTATAAATTAAATAATTAATTTGCTGTTTAAGTAGTGATCGTTTTGGAAGAGATCAATTTTATTTCAAATTGAAAATATTATTTTAAATTAAAAATTACGGCAATTTTGAAATATTCATTACCGTAATACATTCTTGGTTTAACGGATTGTTAAATTTCATGAACTTTCATTATATTCCTGTTACCATTTATATGAACAATATGTGTACATTTAACAACGCCGTTTTTGGAGAAACACATGAGCAAGAACTTATGGTTAAATTTAATTTATATTTTTAGGAAATATTTTCTTTAGAAATAATAATTAAAAGTAAGAGCTATAACATCCTACGTCTCATCATATAACTCGTTGATCTATTTATTTTAATTATTATTGGAATTCTATTCTAGTAAAATTTGATAATTGTAATTGAAGAAAAAAAAAAAAAAATTAAACAAAAAATGAGAAAAGAGAAAAATATCTGTTTTATACAACTATTTTACATTTTGCATTAATCAAATTAGTTAAGTCATTTTTTAACTTATTAGAAAAATAGTTAAACATTATAATACATGTATTATGTTTACAATATTAACTTAATTCCATTTATAATTTTGTTTTTTTAATTTATCAAATTATCACGAATATCGATGAGCATTTATAAATATATTATTTAATAAAAACTCGTCCGTCCATACAATTAAATTGAAAAAAAAAATATATATATTGAAATTATAAAGTGTTTTATAATTATTATTATTTAAACTTATTACAATGTTTTATTTTATTGTTAATAAATAGTTCTCCCATTATAACATGATACTATAAATTAATATTATTTATAATATAGTAAAAAACAAAATGAATGATAATTAATAATATATATTGTTTGAATATATATATATATATACATATATGTAAATAATTTTACCAAAAATAACATTACGCTAATATATAATAAAAAAAAAAATTACACACAGTACATATTATACATTCTACAGTAATACTTAAGAGCTTATTAATTAAATACATATTGTATTATATCCTAAAGTTATTTTATATTTATTTTAAATATCTAGTTTTCTACTGAGCCTTTACTTCTAGATAATATTTTTATATATAGTAATAATAATTGTTTTGTATAATAGCCAATTAATAATAGCGCGTTATTAATTAACGACAAAATAAATATTGTTAAAAAAAAGAGGGGGTAAGGGAACAAGATATAATAATTGGGACAATCGTACTAGTTTGTACTTTTATGTTTATTCTTGTATTTTTATAGAACACATTAATTAATTAATTCTTATATTAAAATTAAGAATTATCAATAATAATCAGTACTGAATAATAAAATATAATTTTATATAATATAATTAAATCAAATTTAAGGTATTATTATTAATCAGACAGTATAATTATAAATTATATTGTCTAATTAATAAAAAAATAATTAATACTTCAATAATAATATATATTATCAATAATACTTAATTTATTAATAATAATTTAATTAATTAATAATTTAACAGTGTGTGTGCTTTGATTTATATATTATTAATGTTTCAACTATAATTAATGCAAATACAATATAAATATATTTTTTATAAAATAATAATAGATTAGATTAATCAATAATTGATATAATATATTTTTAATAGTATTAATTAAATAATAAGTATAATTAGTAATAAATAAAATATAACAATAATTAAAATAAATAACAAGTTTGTTTAAATATATAAAATGTAAAATAAAATAATAATTAATAATAAAGAAGCAATTTTGGTGATGTCGAATCTTGACTGTATTTTTTTATTATTACATTTTCATAAAAGTTTTTTCCATAGGATTGTTGTTTAACATTTTTTCAATATTTTGTTATTAAACTAAAAACAAATGAAATCTAACAAATACATAAAATAGTAATATTTTAATTCATTTAAGAGAGAAAATATACATATCAAAATCAAATTTCATAAATTTTACATTGAAAATATTATTATTTTTTAAAATTATAAATTTCTTGAATGTATAATGTATTGCAAGTATTAATTAATTCATCTAGTATGTTTTAATATTGTTTTTTCAATTTATATTTATTTATTTTTAAATAAAGGATTTTCTTCAATGTAAATTTACAAATATTTTAGTAAAATTTATTGTTTTTCTTGAAATTTTAGGGGAACTTACTTTAAATGAATTAAATTCAAACGATAAAATTTACGATTAATTATTGTAGAAAAATCTCAAAAGTTTATGTTTTATATTATTAGTTGGTTTATTTCAGTGATGATTGTACCATTAAAATCATATTAAATGAAATAGTTAAAAGCAATAAGTAATAAACATTATCCATCGAGGGTTTATCAAAATAAACTCGTAAATTTGGATCTTTGAATTATATTTACTTTAAGTAAGTTTAGAAAAATAATAAGTATTTGTAACCAAAGTAATTATAATTTCCTTCGAAATTTCATATATTCAGTTTTTTCTTTGCTTTTTGGCTGGATTTAAATTTTATAAAAATAAAATTTTTAGGATAATGAGGATCAACCAAATTTTTAAACAAAATTGTTTACCGACGTTTTAGAAAATTTAGTTCCTTCTTCAATGCATAAAACAATAATGGTATAATACCTTATAGAAGGAAATATATTTACCTAAACGTCGGAAAATTAAATTTTTGTTTTTCTTCACTTTGCACTGATCCTTGGTAACCTTTTAAATTTTATTCTTTCTTAGTCGATATGCACCTAGTTCTCAGTTAAATTTTATAGTTTTCTCTTAAAAAACACAGTTACATTACGATTTCGTTATGGACGAAAAAAACTTCCTTTTTTTAAATATACATACTTTTTTTTAAAATAAAATTTGAAGTCTATCAATGCGAGTGTTATATTGTTTATTTAAAATTATACATAAATATATATCTATATATATTTTATTTGTTTAGTTTTTTTTAAGTACCATAATCATTTTCGAGATAAAAAAAAGTAAAAATATAATAATAACAAAATTATACTAATTAACTTAAAATAACAATAAAAAGAAAAGAGATAATAATAAAAATAATCTATGTGTAATAATAAGTTGTCTTTAATGTAAACAATATTACCCAATTTTAAATGGGTTATTTTTATTTTTAATTTCTATAATATTATAAAATTTAATCTTTTTTTTTAATTGATTTAGATTTTATTTTTTGTAAAAAAAGATATATTTATTTTTTTGTTTATTTACGATTTGTTTTATAGTTGTTTTATTTGGCGATTCAAGCGAGGGATAGTGTGTACATCTGTGATGTTATGTCAGAGGCCCAAGTGGCGTAGAGGAGTCGCTGGACGGCCTTGGCGCGATCCTCGGCCGCCGGCACTGACTGCTATGGTTGTTCGGAAGCGTAACAGAAGGCCAGTGGCTTGACGAAGTGGTTGTCTTGAGCACCACAGTGTGGACAAGCGACGTTATGAGAATAGTCGCTGAAGAAGTTAAGTCTCTGATGTGGTAATAGTAACGGCTTAGAGCAAGAGTTACACTGAAATCATAAAAAGAAGGAATTTGGTTAAATTTGGCTGACATTTCAATTGAAATTGTACTAACCACATTAAATGAATAATTTAATAATAAGCCAATTTCTCTAACACATAGTTTCCTCGTGTTCAATAATTGGATGACTCATAAAATAAGATTTGTATGATTCAATTTCCAGTGGGGTCACTTGTTTTTAAGTAAAACCAGCTCCACACTCTCGGCGAGACCTCTCGCCGAGTATAGACGAGTACGAGAGGTACCCTCCACATTCACGCCATTCCCGAGGCAAGGCGAGCACATCCTCTACACTCTCGAGTGTGAAGTGGGCTTAGTACAAGAGGTGTCCTTCACATTCTCGTCCTTACACCGAGGGGTTGAATGAAGACAAGACACCCCCCACCGAGATCCCTTTGACTCATGAAATACCGAGAGGAGACGTAGCGAAACTACCCGAGGCAAGCCGAGCACATCTTCTACACTCTCGTGCTCGCCGACCCTCGTGTAGTCTCGCTGAGAGTGTGAAGTGGGCTTAGTACAAGAGGTGCCCTCCACATTCTCGCCCTTTCGCCGAGGGGTTGAATGAAGACAAGACACTCCCCACCGAGATCCCTTTGACTCGGGTCTGAAATACCGACTCCGAGAGGAGACGTAGCGAAACTACCCGAGGCAAGCCGAGCACATCTTCTACACTCTCGTGCTCGCCGACCCTCGTGTAGTCTCGCTGAGAGTGTGAAGTGGGCTTAGTACAAGAGGTGCCCTCCATATTCTCGCCCTTTCGCCGACGGGTTGAATGAAGACAAGACACCCCCACCGAGATCCCTTTGACTTGGGTCTGAAATACCGACTCCGAGGGGAGGCGAGACAACCCGAGCCAAGTCAAGCACATCCTTTACACTCTCGTGCTCGCCAACCCTCGTGTAGTCTCGCCGAGAGTGTGAAGCCGGCTTTATATTAAATTAGTAAGAAGAATGTTGAAATGAATGAGTCAATCTGACGCCTGCACTTTCAAAATACTATCCAATTTTATACGTCAAAATCGGATTTGTGCTTTTAAAGATAATATTATAATTAAAATCAATTTATAATTATTATTAACTACGGGAAACAGACTGTGAAAAATACACTCCAGCGCCGGGATTTGAACCACGGGTCTCCTGTATTTTCCAGGAGTGTATTTTCCACAGTCTGTTTAACGTAGTTAATAATAATTATAATTTGATTTAAATTAAAATTTAAACTTTATATATATATATATATATATATATATATATATATAAATATATATATATTATATATATATATATATATATATATATATATATATATATATATATATATATATATATATATATATATATATATATATATATATATATATACACACACATAATATTATGATTAAATTTCTATAATAGCCACCTCTTCAAAACAATAATCCATTCAATAAAAGAATTTAAAAAATAAAAAAAATAAATGGATAGATATATTTCGAAGATGAGCAAGGGGCATTAATGAAATAAAAACAAAAGTTGTCTTTTCAAGAGGCATTAATAAAAGAGACATGAGCAAAGGGGAGGAAAAGACGAAACAAAAGAGTCAAGAACTTAGTCCACATAAAAGAGCTTTATAACCGAAGCAACAGTACGTGCATGAGGGGCAAAGTACGTCTAAGCACTGCCTTCCTTCTAACTTATATATATATATATATATATATATATATATATATATATATATATATATATATATATATATATATATATATATATATATATATATAACATGTGTGTGTGAGGATGTGACCGAAGCGGAAAAGTCAGTGCAAGTGAAGGGGTGCAAGAGAAAAGAGGGGAAAATGTCTTTCATGTTTTCTTTCGAAACTTTAGGGCTTGTTGTTGATTTTTCTTCTTTTTCAGTAAATGCTTTTTTGGAACTATACGTCTGAATTAGATGATGACAAAGGAAACAAACCATTGGACCACTCTACCATGTAACTAGTCATCTCTCTTTTTCAACACAATTTACTTCATATATATATATATATATATATATATATATATATATATATATATATATATATATATATATATATATATATATATCCTTTAGAAATACTTTGTTTTATATGAAAAAAGATCTAAAATAAGGAGACAAAAGTTTTCTTTTTGGAATTTTCTATTGTACTTAACTTTCCAGATGCTATTGTTTTCGAAAAAAAAGACCATTACTAAAGTAAAGAATCAAAGGGAAAAAATTTAAGAGAGTTTTCATATTACAAAACAAATCCCCAATAAATCTTTTTTTTTTTTTTGAAACTGAAACAATGATCTGATAATATCTACTGGAGTGTGAGAAAATCTTAGATTTCAAATTAAATAATCATATAAACTGATAATAATATATATATATACTAACTGGATCCCCGTGCTTTGCTACGGAGTTTGTTATTTTAAATGTATTTTAAACCCCCCTCTCCCACGAATCAATAATACTTAGCACAAATACCAATTAACTAATTGATTCCGACTAATTGAGGAATATTTTAAAATCTTATCTTTCAAATTTCAGACTTTCTTAGCTCAATTCCCCATTTTTTATTTTCTCACATAAAGAGAAAGTATTGTGATGGCGCGAAAATTCGATTTCGATGTATTTACACGTTTTGAGGTCCCCTGAGTCTAAAAAAGTGGTTTTTAAAAAATGTCTGTCTGTCGTCTGTCTGTGCAGAGTGCAGACGCCTGGAGCCTAAGCTACTGCACCGATTTTGACGAAATTTTTCAGAAAAAACATACCCCGAGGCGAAATCAAGAAATGGTTTTTAGCTTCTAATTTGGGGGTGCTACCTATGTCTCGAAAACGGTTCCGACGATTTTGATTAAAAAATCTAAAATGTAGTCCATTCAAATACGAATCTAACGATATAAGCCGTTTTCCCGGAAAAAAATCTAGTTCCTGAGAAAATTGCTTTAAAGGCGGACAGACATTGGCCGGGTTCGATTCCCCGCCGAGAAGTTATTTTTTTGATAAATTTCGATGAAATATCAATCATAATTAAATGCAGCTATGAAAACTAATAAATGGAAAAAACTGGGTTAAGTAATTATGAACTTGTTTATGAGAAAGTTTGTCAGAGTTGTCTCGGAACGATTTTTTTTCTTTACTTTGACTTTATTTACCCTATTAGGTATACAATTTTAGAACATCCCAATAGGCAGACATCAAATTATAATTTAGAAATGATCATAATAGATTTTATTTTAATATTTCAAAGTTTTGATATTTATGTTTGTGCGTGGGGACATCAAAACAAGATGGAAATTGTCTGTGACATAAAAAAAGGAGCTAATTTGATAGTTTTTAATGCAATTGGTTCCGGAAATATCGTCATGTCCATATTTGCATATGAATAGCGGCTAACTTGATTCAAGATGGAGGTTTAACTAACATCTAAATGCAAAGAGGAACCTACCTAAAATTTTCATTCTTTTAATGAAACTAATTCCTGAGATATCTCTTTGACAAATTTTGCATATAAATGTCCAACATCTAGAATCAAAATGCCCGATTAGAAAACCCTTAATATAAAATATGTTTATGCAAAATATCAAGGTACTAGTGCAATTAGTTTTATATAAATTGCCCCCATATTGAATCAAGATAGTGGTTCAAAACAAAAAAAAACAAAAAAAATAATAATAAAAAATATTAGCAAGCACTAAGGGATTATGAGATAGCTCGCTTCAATGATAAACATTTTAATTAATTTAATTTTTCCTTAACTCCGCTAAATACAAGTAGTTAGTTACTTGTATTTTATTTTTTCTTAATATTACTTTTAATGTATAATTAGTTAGCATCGCAATACTTAACAGTGTGATTTTATAATTATTTATATTTAATGACACCCGTCTCCTGAGTACAATAAAGGCTCCCATGTTAAATAAATTTGACAATTCTTGTCTGGGTCCCATAAGGGGTCTTCCGTCCCGTATCCGACACGTTCATAACATAATAATATAGACTTTTAATCTTAAATTAAAAAAATAAAAAATAAGCTTTTACTTTTATATATCCTTAGGTAAATTCTCTTATCGATTTTATAATTCCCACTCTCTCATAATATATATATATATATATATATATATATATATATATATATATATATATATATATATATATATATATAGATCGATTTTGATTCATCTTATCATTATATATATATATATATATATATATATATATATATATATATATATATATATGTAGAAAAAAAAGCGCTAGAGAAGGGCGAGGGAAATAAAAAGTAGAGGTTTGTTTGGAGAAGGTTTGATATCACCATGGTGACGGACCAGAGGGTGGAGGTGCCTCACTCTCAGACCGGGGTATTAGTTGAGGCACGAGGGGGTGGTGGTGGGGGGTTGCAATCAACACAAATCTCTATGATGTCTCTGAACCGTGATACCTGGAGGGGAGTGAGGCAACTATAATGCAGCCCCACCACCTCTACCTCACCCGCATCTAATAAAATCCAACGCTCTTTAACATCTCAATATAATATATATATTTACTAAATATATTGTATATTTTTGCTTAGTATAGATCATTTATATGAGTGGTCCTTTTTACTTATATACATTTTTTAAATACAAAATAAGCATCGCGAGACTATGAAAGACGATATTAGAGGAAACTTAATGTAAAAAAAATCTGGTACAGGGTACCTCGGAACTTTTTCTCACTTCAGAGGCCACTAAAGTGGCCTCTCCTGCTGCTTCGATGCAGGAGGAAGCAGCATTGGGAATGGTCAGTTCTTGGATGGGTGACAGTTTAGAAATAACTGATGTTTTTATTATCATTTTTCAAAAAAAAAAAGTATACATTATTTTTATTTATTTTATTTCATTTATTTAGTTATTTGAATTTTGGCGGTATTTTGACAAATGTAAACAAACTTTGACGTTTAACAATGGTATAGCACTAATTAATAATTATATTTGCTTATAACTTTTAAATTAATTAATAGAATTTCATCGGTTTTTTTTTATATTTGTTCCTTATTTTTTACCGGTTGCATTTAACAATGCTATACATCAAAGTTTCAAATTGAAATTAGGTGATTTTTTTGGCGTACAGAGGTACATTTGAGCCAAATTGATCGGACCACTTTTCGATTTTTATATTTTTCACTGACTCAGAAACTGGGTCAAGATAGCGGAAAATGTTGATTTTCCGGGTGGCACAACTAGAAGTAAGGACTGATTTTTCAGCCAAGTTTCAACTCTCTAGGTTAAATACCCTGGGCGCTACGATGATAACACATACAAACATACAGACGTCTTGCTGGAAAACACTCAGGAGATATTAAAAACACCCAAAACGAATAATTCAGATGAAAATCTCGAGAAAAAAAATTTGGGTGAAAACATAAGTAAAAATATAGAATTTTAAGATGATTGTAAAAGATTATGAGAGTCATTGTTGAAGTGTCCGAAAATGGGGTGTGTTGAATAAGAAGTGTACGGAGATATAAAATATTTTCGTTCTTCAGAACGATCCATAGCTTCCGTTACCTTCGGTAAGCTCGGAAGCAATAAAATATTGCATTTTTTTTATACACCCCTGAAGACACTTATCTTTAAAAATTATATAAAATATAAAGGGGACAGCACAAAGATAAAATGAAAATCTCATTCTTTTGAATGGGCCACAATATAATATTTTTAAATTATATATTATTTCTACCTAATCCCCTCATGACTTTGTCTCTTTTAATAAAATATAATAATTTAAACGCAGGAAACAACTAAAAACTAAATTTAGTTTGAATTTATTACACTCGAGAGAAAAGAAAACTAAACAAAACTTTTTTTTTACTCAAAAAGAAATACTAGAAGTGGGTTCAAAAAGAAGAATGATTAAGTTTGAAAAGCTTTTGAAGAATCAAGAAGAAAAACGGCAAAGAGAAAAAAAGGACAATAAGTAACAAATAAATAAAAAGAAAATCAGCGGGAATTCCTTCTGGTTTCATCTGCTGACTCAATGAAAAAACTAAAAGGAAATAAGACAGGGAGGGGGGGGGGGGAGAGACTTGAAATTTACTTTTTCTTCTCTTCAGTTTGATAAAGTTTCCTTTGAACTCTGTAAGCTTTTTTCATTTTCTTTAGTTTTTCATTTTATTCTTAAAAATCCAATGTTCAATGGCTTTTTTATTTTAAACTATTCTCTCCTTTGTTGTAAATTTTTTGTTTCGAGTTTCTATTATTGTTGAATTAAAGTTGCATATATATATAAATATATATATAATTTTAAATAAGGTGATATTATTATTATGTAAAATATAGAATATTTTTTAAATAAACGTTTTATTGTTTTATTCATTTAATTTTAAATATTCATGGTTTCGTTTATTTAAATTTAATTATAAATTATTATTTAACTATGAGGGAATTCTTTATGACAAGTGATATCTGGTGGAATCCCATTGTTTCATGAAATTCTACATCCACTATATTTTATTTTAGAGATTTAATGTTGCCTTTAGATTATTATACTTTTATGAAAGTGCTTTTATCTACGATTGATACGAAATATAAACATTATATCTTTGTTTAGATGCGTAGAAAGTGATTATTTACGTACTTGTATTCAATGCGCATGCGCGTCTCATAGTTCTGAACAATTCCTCTTCTTTACCACGCTAGTGCGGTAAAGACGAGGAATTTTTCAGCTTTACGCACGATTAGTGAGTTTGTTTACATTTAACAAAACTAATTTGGTGTTCTTTTAATAAAGTAACTGTTTATATCGAGTTTTTAGTGAAAAACAATGAGTGAATCAAGTGACTTTGACGAAAATGTGGAGAATAATAATCCTCCAGAAATAATTAATTCGGCAAAAAATACAACTAATGAATTAATGCCATCTTTATCAAGAGAGAGATACGAACTTACATACAGCAAGTTTATTTGTTTCTGTATTTATTATTTAAATCCAACAATCGTAGATTAAGTACGGTACGCAACTCGTGCGAAAACAGAATTTTGCATTGCTTGTGTGGTTTTACTACCCTCGCTGTCGCTCGGGTGCAAACTCCACACTCGCATGCAAAATGCTACTTTCCGCACTCGACGCGTAGTGTACTATTACCGATTTGTACAAACATATCCATATTTAATTTTTTGCCTTGTATTTTGCCAATTCTTTCAACTTAATCTCTTTATATTATAACTTTTGAGTAAAAAGACCGTCGAACTTATACTACTTATACAAAATTAAATAATTTACGTAATATTTTTATATTCTTTAAGTCGGACATTCTTATCTAAGAGTTTATAAAATGACCTTGAGATATAATTTATAAATAATAATAAATTCAAAAATAATTATTAATAATAAATTTAACAATAATAATTCAATTATGTCCGTGATTAAACATCTTACAGATATTTTCCTAGCACAAACTTATATTAATTAAAAATATTCATTTTTGTCTTCGCCCACACAAATATACTTGATTAATTATGAAATAAATAAATTTATTTAAAATTTATACATGTAATTTGACAATAAACTGTAAAAAATTAATGTACCCGCCACAGGTTCCAAAAATTATTTATGAAAAGCACCTGTCATAATGACTTAAGTAGTCAAGGAAAAGTAAATGATGACTCATAGTGACACTCCTCTATAAAAAATATCACTGTGCGTTAAATCGCGACAGAAGAATCACTGTGCGTTAAATCGCGACAGAAGAGAAGTTAAATTTACCCTAAAAGTGGGAAAATTTATGAACTCTATTAATTAAATAATTCAAAATTAATAAAAGATTGTGCTGAGAAAATATCAGTAGAATATTTAATATTCACATCGTGCCTGCTCCAGCAAATATAGTTGTTTGGATCTGATGTCTTAATAACTTCATTTCAGGTTCAAGGATCGCAGGTATGAAACCCGTCTAGGTTGGAGATTTTTTTATAGATACACTCTAGACCAGGGGTTCCCAACGGGGTCCAAGGGGGGTCAATGGAAATTTAAAAGTTTATAGTATTCCATTGATAAATTTAAAAGGTTTGAATATTGATTATTTCAAGAATCTAAGAAAAAAATGCGTATCGTTCAAAAGCGGAAATAAAATTATTTCTTAAGTCGTTAACTTCTGTAAAAATGCGGTGGATTAGAAGCCTCTTACAAAATTTCTTTGTTTATTTGCAAAGAGGGATATCCACGTACCACTTGGGAAAAAATAATTCCCACCAGCAATAAAAGAGGTTATAATAACTATTATGAAAATGAACCCTAAACAAGCTTTACAAAGTATTCCACACAATAATTGGCTACTGCAAAGATAAAAGGGTATAAGTCATTTTTTCGCAAAAATTTTTTTTTGCATAATAATATAGTTCACCATGCTCCCTTTAAGTTTGCAAAAAAGGGAATATGTCACGAACCTCCAACTAGCATTTATTTGAACGAAGAAAAAGAGTTAAGTTAGGATAACCTTTCTCATGTTCGTTGAATAAGGTATAAATACAGTTAAAGTAATATAATGCCCAGTGTGGTGTCAATATGGTTTTACATCATGGTACAAGTAGACTTATCCCCTTATCCACAACCTTAAAAGTGAGCTCTCTAGTTTTTATGTGGTGTGTAAGTTGACTTGTACCCTTATCTGCAGACATAATTCCACATCCCCTTTGATTTATAAACCACGCGTGTTGACTTATACCGTCTTGATAGGTTTAAATTAATGTTGAGTGTTGAGGCTTGCAGTAAACGTTTGGTGATGTTTTGATGAAAGTTACCAAATTGTGAAATATTAATGAATAATAATTAGTACTTCAACAATCAAGCCATGTGGCATGTGGTACGAGGCAGAGGAAGGCCGTGGTGCAAACAGCATAGCTTCCTGCATATTTCAACATTTGAAGAGTTTACCTTTTACAGTTAAACATGTTGCAATGTATTCTGACACTTGCGGGGGTCAAAACAGAAATACTCATATGAGTGCAATGTTACTTACTGCACTTGAAGTGTATTCTGATATTATATAAAAATAATTGATCATAAGTTCCTACTTGTGGCCATACACATATGGAATGTGATACAGATCATTCTATTATCGAAAGGCAAAAGAAGAGATCGAACATTGGTACGTACCAATTGGTCAGTGATTGTGGAAAGAAGAAACCATATAAAGTAACACTCATAGCAGGACAGTTTTTTGATTTTGCAAAGCTGCTGAAAAACTGAAAGTGGTCAAAAAATGTTGTGGTCTAAGGTAAAGTGGTTCCGATATTGCTCTGACGGAGTTTTTTTGACCATATTGTTTAAAAAATCAATACATTGTGATTCGCCCTTCGATTCAATAAACTTTGGGCGTCAAGAGAAGAGCCGGTCCTTAGTAAAACAGTTGAGAAAACTATATGACAGCCCCAACCAATTAGTGCCGAGAAAAAAGCAGATATCTTGGATCTGCTGCTGTATATTCATCCACAGTTTCACGAATTTTATAAAAAAAAATTTGATGGTTGTTGGTGCTAAAACCAATCAAGATCCTGACCTCTCTAATGAGGAAGAAAATGAAGGAAGGAATTTTAGATTTTTATTGGTTTAAATATTTAAATAATGTGATTTATAAGTAAACCAGCTATATATTTATATAATTAAGATTTAGTAGTGAGACTGTACCCCTTTTATTTTTAGTCTCAATTTTATTTGTATAATATTTCTATTTGTATTTATTCAACTGCATTCTAGAAATAATTTACATTATTTATATGTTTATTGAAAATGTTCGACCAGGAATCAGGTCACCTTAAAGTGTTTATTTATTGCTTCCGAGCTTACCGACGGTAACGGAAGCATTGTGTTCACTTTTGAGAACGAAAAACTTTTATGCCTCCGATTTCAAAAATTCCAAGACAGAAATCCGTTTCAGACATCAGGGAACATTTTTGGTCTCGTGTCTGTCTGTCTGTCTGTCTGTCTGTCTGTTGGTCTGTGTGTCCGCGAATTATGAAACGTGCGACGATAACTTGAGTAAATGTTGACCGATTTTGATGAAATTTGGTAGACATGTTCATTTTAGCAATGCTCAGGACGAGTTCGTTGGACAACGTTATCCGTCCAAGCGTTCACGAGTAATGCTCGCGTAAACGTGAACTTTAAATTTAAAATTGGAATTTTAGGTCGGGGAAAAAATCTAACTTCATCTATTCAATGAGACAAACATTTTTTTCTAATACAATTTTTTAGTAAAACCAACAGCGACACCGCTATGAAGTGTTAAAGATCGCTAAAACTATTAATAGTTTTTACAAAATAAACAATATTACAATAAAGTAATATAACAATAATTGTTATAGTATATGATAGGATACGAGGAAGCTATGTGCCACACTAATTGGCAGTCTATTTTTTTTTCTTATACAAATAACGTATTGGACATTTTATTTTATTTTTTAAAATATATTTTATTTTAGAAATTATTTATTTAGTTTTTACTCTTTATAACGTAACTTATTACGTACGTTCTTTCAAAGCTATATATCCACTACTTAAATCTAATAGCTTACGTATTCTAATATTATTATACCTATTCGTATTTTTGAAAACATAATTTTTTTTGATATTTTTTTCAATTATGTTTAAGGGTGTTTTCTAAATTAAAACCGAAAACCCAATATTCTTTGTTTTATTTAGCCAAGAAACTGATTTTTATTGTTGTTTTTTCCATTTTTCCCCTCATTGTTGTCGCATATTAGTTGGAAGAAACCGATATAAGTCAACTTATACCCTTATGATATCAATATATAGTACCTCACATCAGAGTATAAGTCATATAAATCAAGTTAAAATTCACTTGTGTGGTCTTTTTATTATTTAATACTGATTACCTTAATGAATTTAATATAATAAGTTCAAAAAAAGTTAACCACCATCAACTGACTCACTCGTAGAAATCGCTGAACATTCAACAGCGCGTCCTGAAAAGTTGACATAAATGACTTATACCCTTTTAACTTTGCAGTAGTCAATTACTTCATAACACGTCGTATTGGATGAAATTTCAAAAGATATAATTGTCCAATTACAATAATATCAATGTATCTGAAATCAAATTTATATATCAGTTATCTGAAATCTTATGTTTTTCTAATTTTTTGTCCATGTTCTTAACAGAAATTGTTATTTTTGCAATTATTATTATTCTGCTAACATTTTATGCTGTATATTAGGGTGAGCCTTCATCATAGGGGTTAAAAAAAAAGTATTGAAATTTTGTGCTCCCAACCCCTAACTTTGTGCGAATACATGAAAAAATGATTTTTGAAAAGTTTCAGGACAATCGGAAAAGTTTAAATGGTGCCGCTTTTTATTTGAAAATTGGTATATAAAAAATCGATAAAGTAGCGTTTTTTTTCTAGAAAATTTCAAAATATCACGTTTATAAAACAATATTATCCGTGTTTTTTTATTATTTACATAAACGATATACTTTTATTAACTAATATAACTCAAAATTAAGTCAATAAGTAAATAAATAAAATATTTAGAGATATACATACATAGCAAAATAGTGAAAAATTGGTTGCTCGATGGTTTGCTGCATCATTCTTGGGATTGCTTAATTGCTTATTCAACTATACGTAGTGGTAGAATAGGGTTTGCCAAAGCCTTTGGCAAATATAATGTATTATAAGCCATATGTATTTTTAGGCTGATTTTAATTTCAGGGACCAAAAAATGAAGTTGGGGGGACACAAAAGAGAAAGAAGTCGGGGGATTCAAATCTGGAGTGTAGGGTGGATGGGGCAGCGTTGCGTTTGGCAAGAACCTCCCTCAAAATTAGCGTGTTGGCTAGACAAATTGTCCTGCTATAATAGAGCATTCAGGTATGGGCGATCTTCCTTCAGAACTTTAGCGTAAAATTTACCGTTTAAAGTTTGTCTAGCAGGCACAAACTCCTAGTGGACTTCTTTATTTTGAAAGATGACAATGATAATCGATTTCACATTTGATTTGCTCATGGGCCTTTTTTGGTTGAGGTGAGTCTTCCAGGCCATTTTGACCACAGCCACTCAAGAACACGCGATCTGGGCATGACTTCGTCCTTGTAAGCCATCAATGGATCATAT
Organism: Gerris lacustris; assembly: GCA_951217055.1. Taxonomy (NCBI): domain Eukaryota; kingdom Metazoa; phylum Arthropoda; class Insecta; order Hemiptera; family Gerridae; genus Gerris; species Gerris lacustris. Next base: position 2,957,990 of record OX578283.1, on the reverse strand, counting down.
CAAACGTTTCCGAAGCGGATTTGTTTAGTTCAACGCAACATTGGATGGCACAATTGTTTGCTCGATGGTTCGCTGCATCATGACTGTCGACGCGTGTTTAGGCTCTCTTTAAATTAGATCAAGTTTGATTTCAAAGAAGAGTTTAAACAGGAAGCAACGAATCCGGATGTGCTCACCGTTAATTTAATTATCAAAAATGTCACGAGATATCTATACCAGCTCAATAATTCAATTATCTAATTATCCTCTGTTAGACTATTCTTTCCTTCTCTTTTAAAATATTTTAGTCTTGCTTAAGGCCTGGCCAGGTACAGATCATCTTCTACTATTGGGATCCGAACTATCTAATGCATTTTCTTTTGTATGTATTGAATATTTATCTAACTTCATCCATAACTTCTTTCTAATTCAAATCATTCCACCTTACCAAGACTATAGTCGATTACACTAAAAATATCAGCTGATCATTTATGTAATTATTTTAACTTTTAATCTTTTCTCTCTTTTAACGAATAATAATTAATATTTTATCTTTCAATCAATTTTTTCTTATAACTAATCTTACAATAATTGAGCTATATATTTTATGTTAAATCTTTTCTTTTTTACAAACTAGATCTAGATCTTATAATATAATTAACATACGTTGGTTAACCTAATCATTTATATTTATGAACTTATTATCCATACACTTGTAATAAGTATTAATCTTTTTTCTTATTAAAACAAGGTAATCAAATTTGTTGTTTATGATTCTTTCTTTTTCATTCATTTCCTATCAATATTCACTTTTTGTTTTATTGTCAGTTATAGAACTGGTCCTTTGATTTTAATCAGTTATCCATCCAGCGAACTTTCAGTGACAGAACTGAGCAACACTGCTGCCCTCATCTGTCCTGAACAACGCGAGTATGAAATATACTTTCACTTCGGGCTCGATCTCCCAATACTATGGGTCGGAGGCAGCTTAGATGGGTCTCCTAGCTTACATGGCATTCCCTACCCTGTCGACGCGAGTATGAAACATACTTTCACTTCGGGCTCGATCTCCCAATACTATGGGTCTCTAGTTGGGACTACTATGGTTCTCATAGCTTACATGGCATCCCCCACCATCTATATCCTGCCCATGAAGAACACTTTCCACCCATTTCCATCGGCAGAAAGAAAGATCATTCCGATACTTTTTGAACAAACTATGTAGTGATAAGAATCAAGATTCACCTTTAATCTTTCGGTGCAGCACGGCATGGCTGCGAAGATATCATAGGAGTACATAGTGCCGAGGACTAGTGAGGATCCGTCCCACGGTGTTGAACAGAACCTGCACCTGAGTCTCCTACCTGGTGCCCAGGCCTCCAGGCAGCCCATGCATACTGCACTCAGGTACTGCGTCTTACCGTCCAATTTAACCTGAAACACAATATTTCATCAACATTAATATACATGAGTAACAATTTACAATTATATTATAACTATTGACGTAATATGGATGTTATAAGAATCGAGCAAAACAAACGAACTAACTCCGAAACGAACGAAACATTAATACTCTAAGTATTAAAATAGAAATAGAGATAAGGAACCTTATCAAAAACTACAGGGACTAAACACGGCACCAAAAAAAAACCTATTTTAAGAAATAAAAGTCATTAGAATTAAATTTTAAAAATAAATTCTTAAATTAAATCTACACTTAGGTTTAAAATTCTACACAGGTTAAGTTCAAAATTTCTTTAAATAATAAATACAATAAAAAATAATATTTATATCACAGAAAATAAAAATTGAAAAATAATTTCTGTATCTCTTATAAATCAAAGTAAAAAAATAAATTGCTCAAAGAATATCTATTTATAAAATAATCAATTGACCAATTTCTTTTTCTTCAAAATATGAAGATGAGCAGACATCATTAAAATGTTGGGGGGGGGGGGGGGGGAATATTATTAAAGAAAAAATTCTGATTGGTCGAGATGAGTTAAGAACATCAAAAGAAAATGTCTGCTTCTGATGGACGTCCTCCAATAACCTGATTATTAAACTCCCCCCCCCCCCTAAATAAAACCCTAACAGTATTACTGATCGTTCAAAAAAAAATCGGGCTAAGGTAAAAAAAACTTCAAAAAGGACTTGTCCGCCATTTTTAAAAAAGGAAAATGTTAAATGGAAATTGACCTTCTCTTTGCTTTTGACTTCATAATGAGTTCTGTTTTTTTTTTTTTTGCTTCTTTTTACTATAACCAGTATGGACCAAAAAAAGCTTTACTATTATATTTTTTTTTTTTTTGACAAAACATGTCAATCACCATGTTTTTGTTTGATTATAATTTATTTATTTTTAAAAACAGCTTTGGAAAAAATGGAAATTTATTTTTATACTTTTTTCTTTACTTTGAAAAAATTAATTTTTTTCCTTATACCAATTTATTTTTTTATATATCAATATAAATTTGTGTGTATATAGGTACTACATAAACAAGAAAATAGTTGCTTATTTTCCTTCATTTTTTGACACACGTTTTGAGGTTTTATAAAGATGTCACTGAAAAGAGATTTTGAGTAGAAGGAAATTAACGATTAAAGAAAATAAAATAACAAAGGACTGAATCAAACAGTTTGTAACAAGAAAAGGAAAATCCCTTATGAAAAATATTCAAAGCATATTGAAACCTCAAAAAAATAAGGAAATTGCCGTTTTCCATTAAATGAGAAAAAAATGAAATAAATTGAAGACAATTTTTTTATAAGAAAATATTTATAAAATAATATATTTTTTCCGTGGTAGGCTGTGAAATAGTAACTTTAGAGCCTAAAAGACGTAGCTAAAATCCATTTTTTCATTACGTGGACTTAAAAAATCTTTTCATTACTCCTAGCTGTAAAGAAAAAAATCTTTTACGTCCTAGGAACTAAAAGATTTTTTATGTCCGGCGGGTAGTTGTCAAAACTTCCGTTAGTACCGCTGCAGTCTTTGTAGAAATGCTTCTAGTACGATTAAAATCCGCTAGATGTCAATGCGTTTTATTTATCTTTTCTTATAGTGTAACCTCTTTTTAAGGTTTCTTTTTTTAAGTCTTAAGTATGTACTAATATTTCTTATTATTATATATTGATTAGTGATTAATATTTAATGTTTTTTCATTGTCTGCTACCTCGGAAAAAATAGCATATGCTACGCGACTGTGAAGTGTTTTTTCTCTACCTTGGCAATATTTACTGTCTCGCTTCGCTCGACAGTAAATGTAATTGCCGCGGTAAAGAAAAAACTCACTTCACAGCCTAGTAACATAATATACTATTGTTATACTGATATATTTTGTTGTTCTTTTTTTTTAAACAAGAATAAAAGCAAAATCTTGATCGGTTAATTTAACAAACAAACAAACAAATAAACAAAAACAAATGAACATTCAATTTTGTTAATTATTTAGCAACTTATAAGAACTTGATGATTTTGAGTTCTCTGTTTATTATTTAATGATCTATAGATGTTGTTTTATATCTATTGTCCTAGAGATGTTGTTTTATATTATGTTTAATTGAGCTGAGCGAAGCTCTTATACTACACTTTGCATTTGGTTGGACACATACTCCTCTTGAACGGCTAAACCGATCAGCACAAAATTCGACACGGTCATAGTGACCAACCAGAGGAAGGTATAAATCTGAAATGGTCCAAATTGGTAAGCAGGGGTACAGGGTACAAAAATTAAAATAGTATATGCCCCTCATGATGCATGTCGTTGGATCGCTCTTTAAGAGTACAGTTATTGTTATGTTCACTTTTGTCATATTTTCATTTAAGAGGGGGGTAAAATAGAAAAACAGGAAAAAATGCTTTTTAATTGAAAATTAGAAATATTACAATTTTTGATCCGATTTCAGTTGTTTATAAATAAAATTGTTTATGTTTAACTATCAGCTGTTTAATGACTCATTGACTGTCTTATGCACGCTCAGCTCAATATTGCAAGCAGACAACTGCATGGCACACCTAATATGTATTGCCCTATAGATGTTGTTTTATAATCTATTTCACTATAGATTTGTTTTATGTTTTATATCTATTATCCTATAAATGTTGTTTTATATCATTTGCCCTATATATGTTGTTTTGTATGTTTTATAATCTATTTCACTATAGATTTGTTTTATGTTTTATATCTATTGTCGTATAGATGTTGTTTTATATCATTTGCCCTATAGATGTTGTTTTTTATGTTTTATAATCTATTTCACTATAGATTTGTTTTATTTTTTATATCTATTGTCGTATAGATGTTGTTTTATATCATTTGCCCTATAGATGTTGTTTTGTATGTTTTATAATCTATTTCACTATAGATTTGATTTATGTTTTATATCTATTGTCCTATAGATGTTGCTTTATATCTATTGCTCTTTAAATGTTGTTCTATATTTTTTTATCTATAGCCTGGTGTCTAGAATTATAAATTGTATGTATATTATTTAGATTTTTAGAAAGGTGATGACCATTTTTAATAATTAAAATAGATCAAAGGTTTTTTATTTCCATTGAAAATTCTGTTAAATCAATATACATAATACAATTTAAGCAGGTTAAGCCCTAAACGTATTATATACTGGACTAAGTAATCAATCTTACCAATAAGCAAGAAAATAAGTTTTGGAACCTATATGATTCAATATACTGGACTAAGTAATCCAGTAATCTAAGTAATCCCACTTACAATAAAACTTTTTATGTTTTTTGGTGGTAATTCATAAGCCTATCAAACTAACAAAAAAAAAAAAAAAAAAAAAAAATACAGAAAATAAAATTAAATGTAACACATTGCGTAGGTAATACAATAATCCGGCTAGTTGTGTATTTAACACACTCCGTGGGTAACTTGATAATCCGGCTTTTAGTGTATTTAACACTATCCGTGGGTAACACGATAATCCGGCTAGGTGTGTATTTAACACACTCCATGGGTAACACGATAATCCGCCTAGGTGTGTATCTAAGAAGGTTCAGTATGAGTAGTATTGGATAGATTTTTTGAAGATAACGTTAAAGGAAAAAAGTCCTAAATAAACATCTAAGAACCCGCAATGCATAGGCGTGTTTCTAAAAAAAACTCACTACTACGAACGAGGGGCCAAAGATTAAAAATAGGTGTATGATCACTCTTATTATCGTGTTGCATTTATAAGTGTTCTTTTTAACGATTTTAATTTTTATGCGTCTCAATTAAAACAAAAATTTCAAGAGGAAGAGTTCAACGAAATAATGAAAAGTATTAGAAGAAAATTATTATTAACATATTATTAAACTATTTATTATTTTCGAGTTTGCGTGGATACATTTAATTATTTATAATTAACTTCTCCTTGGCAAGGAATCGAACCCGGCCTCTCTCTTCGTATTTAAATGGACTAAATTCTAGACTTTTTTTTTTTTAATCAAAATCGTCTGAACCTTTTTCGACAATTTTTTCACGCTTTTCAAAGTTTTTGAAGGAAGAGCCCCGAATTCCGAGCTAAAATTCAATTCTAGATTTAGCCTACGGGTATGATTGTTCTGAACATGCATGCTAAATTTCGTCAAAATCGGTTCAGTAGTTAAGACTCCAAGCGTCTGCACAAACGACAGATTACAGACAGACATTTTTTAAAAACCACTTTTTTGGACTCAGTGGATCTCAAAATGTGTAAATCCATCAAAATCTCAAAATCGAATTTTCAAAGTATCACAATACTTTTTTATCTTTGTACGAGAAAATAAAAACTATCACACTACTAGAAATCGAAACAAGTATAAACAACTACACTTTCAATTCTCAGTGGGATCGTATTATTTTTACTCATGACTCATTCAATAATAAGACGTGAGGAAGTCATGTGCCACACTAATTAGCAGTCAATTTATGTGGTTACTGTTATTAACATATATGGTTACAAACAGTTTATAATAACGTAAGAAAGTTTTGATAATAGTGATAAACTTGAAATGTTTGATAACAGAAGTAGATGTATTTCACTTAATATTTACCTATACACTATACACGTGTTATTGCAGTGTTTGCTAAGTCCTCCTGATTGAACACTTAAGTAAACATATTTACCCGAGGTAATACACATGTCCAAATATTGTGTGGAGAGTGGTTGACTGTGAGTTATCCTCACCATCTAAATTCGTGTATCTGTATGTTTGTAATTGTCTAGGTCTAGTATAACTTCAATATCCTATGTTTACAACAGGGAATCCTTCATTAGTAGACCAATATATCTGGATATGCACTATTATGTGTATTTTTCAAATCTTATCAAACAAGATATAGTTGAGTTTGTTTCTGCGCTGTTTCTAATAAGTGCAGATTGTTCAGAGAAGTTAGTGAAATTTTATGAATCCCAATTTTTCAATAATATTCTTTACGGACTTGCTCATGATGTGAGAAATTTACAAAATTCCAGGTATTCATACAGGATACTGTAGACTAAACTGAAATCTACACCTGCTTGGAATAGCTGAAAGCCCAGTGTGAGGATAGGATGAAACCCCTTCTCATCTTATTTGCATTTGCCAGAGGTGGTTAGAGAAGGTTAGATGTAGTTAGTGGTGGTTAGAGGTGGTTAGAGATGGTTAGAGGTGTTTAGAGGGGGTTAGAGGTGGTTAGAGATGGTTAGAGGTGTTTAGAGGGGGTTAGAGGTGGTTAGTGGTGGTTTGAGCTGGTTAAAGGAGGTTAGAGGTGGTTAGAGATGGTTAGAGATGGTTAGAGGTGTTTAGAGGGGGTTAGAGGTGGTTAGAGGGGCTTAGAGGATAGGGTTTGAGAGGGTTAGAGGTGGGAAGTCTTTTGCCTATCCATTCTACATACTGAAAAATAATATTTCTTTCCCTAAGGAAGGAAATACTTTTTTGTGGGCCATCAGTCAGCCTGCTTAGTGGGTAGAATAATATTAGGAGGTTTGCACCTTGGACCTACATGTACATCGTACCACAGATTTGGGAGTCCTGTAGGACAGGATTTATGCGTTTGTGCTTATCCTGTACTTTTATCAATTCGTTATCAGGTTGGAACGGAATTGTGACTAATTAACAGACCCAACATATAGGGAAATGTCCTGTTGGCATGTGTGACAATTGTCATAAGTGCGTATGTCGTACTAATTGGTACTTGTTTTGGCTAAGGATCGTTTGTTAATAGGTATGTCGTACCAATCGCTATTTGGATTGGGCTGAGGATAGTTTTTATTTACGTATGTCATACCAATCGGCACTTGGTTTTGGCTGAGGATCATTTGGACCGTGTAATAAAAGATTCACAAACGATCCATGGGTTGGAACAGCTTATAGGAAGGTACAAAGAACTTAAAGTCAGTTTGGCAAGGCTTTTATATATTAAGCATGTCCGAGACAATCCTACGAATGGTTCTAGGCTTATTTAGAGCAAATCTTCTAACTTTTTAACCATAATTTATTTGTCAACCTGGCTTAGAGGTAACAATTGACATTGACAACTAAATTACCAATCCATTCAAAAATTTTTTTAAAAAAATCAGGAAAGAAGACTCTTCCATTCTTGATACGGTTTGAGTTTTCAAAGCGTTTTTACTCTTCCGTGAAAATTTACAATGAAAACAGCAATTTAAGATCGCTGATATTAATTAATGATTTTTATAAATTTTTCTTCCGAGCTTACTGGAGGTAACGGAAGCTATTTGATCGTTCTGAAGAACGAACATTTTTTTTATGAAATCCGTTTCAGACATCAGGGTACATTTTTAGTTCCGTGTCTGTCTGTCGGTCTGTCACTCAATTTTTGCTAACCAACAAATCTTATAGCAGACTGCACACGATCAATAGTATTGTCAATAATAGTATTGACAATACTATTGTCAATGTGTCAATTTAGTAACAAATTTTCATCAATACTGTTTTTTTATATCAATACTAACCCCGCAAACGGTCAATAGTATTGACAATACTTTTATTTATTGACAATACTATTGATCGTGTGCGGCCTGCTTAATAACTAGACGTCCGATTTTAATGAAATTTGTATGGTAGGTCATAATTAGCTCATTGTTGGTCTCATATAACTTTCAACCTTCTGCGCCCGTTTCTTTCTCTTCAACATGCATACAAACATATATTTATTTACATCTATATCTGCAAAAGTACTCATATTATTTTTATGAAATTTGGGTTGTCAAAAATAGCCAGCAGAATAGTCGTCTGCACTCTATAAATTTTGCTAAATTGATTTAATACATGAAAAAGTCAATACAATTTTGACAAATTTGAAAAACGGGGGAAAAATTATATAAATTTGACAATATATATAATTATAATAAATCTATAAATTATATGAATATATAAATCATTAAAGTATACAAAATAGGACGCGAGAAATGTGCGACTTTATGTTTTTTTTAAATCTTTCAGATATTTTTGTGGTTTATTATAATGTTATATTAGGTAGATTATACACTGCAGATCTATATGCACCAGGATGCAGTGCAATGAACAGATTATCTCCTACTACTAATACACATGTACAAGTAAACAGAGTAACAACACATCAAATCTTATTAGAGATATCCTAGTGGTGGTTGCTTTGTTATTATGGTTGTGTATTAGTGTGTATAGAGTGCAAATACAATCAGTGTTTGTACGTGTGTATCGAGTGTATATATTCTCTATGTATTTAGGCGTTAGTATATATCTGTATGTTCGATACGCAGACGTTAATAATAGTGGGAGGCATCATTAGTGGTAAAGTTTGCTTTGATGATGTGGACGTATATATACGGTCTAATCTGAGGGTGGGCTTAGGCACTTGGTTTAAGCAATTGATAGTTTAGAATAGCGAGCTTATCATGGATTACATAATACGCAACCATGGGCGCATATTTGAAATACGGATTTAAGTTTCACCAAGTCCATGTATACTTCTTCACAACGTTAATAATTATTAAAGAATTAAACAAAGTGTTGTCGCATTGTTATAATAATCATCTGTGTTACTAAAATTTAAAATTCTGACGTTCAGCCCTTAATAATGTTTTAACGTTAAAGGTACATGCATTTTTCTTTGCAAAGGTCTAAATGATCTGTCCAAAGATCCAAAGCATCTAAGTTATATTTGTATTATTTATATTATATAATTCCAATTCAAATGCTATTTTCAAGGATCAATTCTATATATTTCTTTTAAAAGGATCCAGGAAACGATGGAAGTTTTCCCTCATGAATTGAGGATCTGAAGTAAATTTGTGTTAATGTAATAAAGATTTAAGAAAAAAAATTTACACCTGCTTGGAATTGCTGAAAGCCCAGTGTGAGGAAGAGGATAAAACATAAAACCCTTTCTCATCTTATTAGCATTTGCCAGAGGTGGTTAGAGAGGGTTAGATGTAGTTAGAGGTGGTTAGAGAGGGTTAGATGTAGTTAGAGGTGGTTAGAGGAGGTTAGAGGTGGTTAAAGGTGGTTAGAGGTAGTTAGTGGTGGTTAGAAGTAGTTAAAGGTGGTTAGAGATGGTTAGTAGTGGTTAGAGGTTGTTAGAGGTGGTTAGAGGGGCTTAGAGGGGGTTTGAGAGGGTTAGAGGTGGGATGTCTTTTGCCTATCCATTCTACATACTGAAAAATAATATTTCTTTCCCTAAGGAAGGAAATACTTTCTAAAAACGATCAATGATATGAAATAAATTTCTCTTAAATGACCAATAAATTAAATCTCAAGTACCAATCTCAAGTAATATTCTAAGAATTTAGAATCAAAGATCTGAGGTAAAAGGATTAAGAACCAGGTGTTCAATGCAGTGTCTGCTTGCAATATTGAGCTGAGGTGAGCATTTTAATCTTAAACAATAAACATTTTTATTTATAAACAGCTGAAATCGGATCTAGAATTATTTCTAATCCCCCCCCCCTTAATTGAAAATATGACAAAAGTGTACTTACAACAATTACTGTACTCTTAAAAAGCTTTCCAACGACACGCATCATGAAGGATATATTATACTATTTTAACTTTTGTAACCCGCACCGCGTACCTCTGTGTTCCAATTTGGACCCTTTCAAATTAATACCATCCTGTGGTTGGTACAATTAGAAACTTTTGTACCCCGTACCCCTGTGTACCAAATTGGACCATTTCAGATTTATACCTTCCTGTGGTTGGTCACTATGACCGTGCCGAATTTTGTCCGGATCGGTTCAGCCGTTCAGGAGGAGTATGCGTCGGAACAAATGCAAAATGTAGTATAAGAGCTTCGCTTCGCTCAGCTCAATTAAATATGCCTGCAGGTTTATTTATTTTATTTTATTACAAATTAAGAACCGAAAGGCAAATTTCTCTCTTATTAAAATTTTTAAATAAATATTATCTCTTAAAGTATTAAGGATTAAATTAAACTTCTGAGTTTTTTTTTTTAAGAATTAAAATTCTTATGGAATTAAGGACCAACTATAGATTATTACTAACTATAAATTGAGGGTAGAAGGTAAATTTCTTGCAAGAATTGAGAATCAAGGGTAAATTTCACTATAATGATTAAAGACCAACTAGATCATTGTTCTATAGGTGATTAAAGACTAAAGCAGAGATCACTTTTAGGATTAAAATAGTGGTATTAATTCCTATTTAAGCATTTTGAATCAGAGGGAAATTTATTTTATTAAGTAAGAGTCAGAGGTAAATATATATATTTTCTCATCGTGGTAAATTATTTTCTATAATTCTGTATTCTGTACTTCATACATAAATTATTGACCAATTTTAGAATTTTAATAGAAGTGCTATTGTTTACTCGCTAAAAAGGGCAAATTGAACAATATTACATTGATTATCTCTTTATTCACTTTTAAAAGAGTTACAATACTTTACCGAAATTATCTACCACCGTAGTGTAGTAGATACAGCAATTATCTACCACCGTAATGCAGTAGATACCACAATTATCTACCACCGTAATGCAGTAGATACCACAATTATCTACCACCGTAATGCAGGAGATACCACAATTATCTATCACCGTAATGCAGTGGATACACAGCAATTATCTACCACCGTAATGCAGTAGATACCACAATTATCTATCACCGTAATGCAGTGGATACACAGCAATTATCTACCACCGTAATGCAGTAGATACCACAATTATCTACCACCGTAATGCAGTAGATACCGCAATTATCTACCACCATAATGCAGTAGATACCGCAATTATCTACCACCGTAATGCAGTAGATACCGCAATTATCTATCACCGTAATTCAGCAATTATCTACCACCTTAATCCAATAGAAACCAAAATTTCTACCACCGTAATGCAGAAAATACCACAAAAGTTAATTGTTTACGAAAACTCGACCCAAAAATAATTTTCCTTTGAGGTACAGAATTGATGGCATATTGAAACACTGAAATAACTAAGTTCTAAGTTTCATCAGCTGATTGAAATTAGTCGTACCTCAAAGCACGTGGAGGTGTGCTGCCTTGGGCTGAGGAAGAATGTACCGTCCACCAGTGGGTACCTGTCATAGACCTGCATGGGAGCCCTGCACAGAATGCACACTACTTTGGAAGCCTGCTGACCTGCCAGCGTGCTTAGCACGAAGGCGCGTGTCTCATCGTTACCATGATGACCTTCATCCTCCATCTGAACAGAAATAAAATAAACAAAACTTAGTTCGGCTTAAAACACAACTTGAAAACATTAAAGGGTTAGATTATATGGTTCAAAGTGTTAAGATTTCATCAAAGATTGTTAACCTCATCATGGTGACTGATTAAAGGAGTTAAGAATTGATCAGAAATTATTATCCTCATAGAAACTGTTCCAACATCAGCCTTACGTCATCAAGATGTTGGCTCGGCATTACGCCATTTCCTGCATCGTTTCGTCGCGTCCGACTTATCAGGGGCCCGACGATGCCCACCCAACTCTGGACCTATACCAGACCAAGAAAATCAGATATAGGGCTTTATCAGAGACGAGCGTGCCAGCGTGTTAAGCCAGCCAGGCAAATATGGCAGTGTGAGAGCACGCTCGTCTCTGATAAGTCCTATATCTGATCTGTTTGGTCTGGTATAGGTCCAGAGTTGGGTGGGCATCGTCAGGCCCCTGATGAGTCGGACGCGACAAAACTATGCAGGACATGGCGTAATGCCGAGCCAACATCTTAATGACGCAATGTCTGATGTTGGAACAGTTCCTATGTGTCACGCTTGCGTGGCACATCCCTTGGTGTCTCTCACAAATTGTGTAGCCTGTTGCAGTGTGCAAAAACACGTTATTAAATTGCTGATGTGTTTTGCCAGCCAAGCAAGAATAGCGGTATGAGAGCACGTTCGTCTCTGATAAGTCTTATATATGATCTTCTTGATCTAGTATAGGTCCAGAGTTGGGTGGGCATCGTCGGGCCCCTGATGAGTCGGACTCGACGAAACGATGCAGGACATGGCGTAATGCCGAGCCAACATCTTAATGACGCAATGTCTGATGTTGGAACAGTTCCTATGGGTCACGCTTGCGTGGCTTGCGTGGCTTGCAGTGTGCAAAAACACGGTATTACATTGCTAATATATATATATATATATATATATATATATATATATATATATATATATATATATATATATATATATATATATATATATATATATATATATATATATATATTATAGAGGATAGATTTAAAGTGCAATGACATAAGAGAGAGGTACTATGCTAAAGCTTTAAACGTAATATCAATATTTTTTAAAAAAATAACACATATAATATAAGATAAGGGATATTTTTTATTGGTTTTGTTTACATTTGTTCTTAGGGGAGCTCACACCTGACAATCTTGAACTATTGCTTTCTATAAATATATTATATTATACACAACAGATATATGTCTTAAAGAACCAACTTGTTTACATTTTATATTTACATGTAGATATACATATATATAATGCTTATATCTATGTGTAGAAGTAGCACCTGTGTACACATGTTTCAAGAGCTAAATCTATGACACAGCTATCTATCCCCAACTATAGCCTTTCATAGCTTAACTTTACCAAGATCTTATTGAAAACAAAAAATGTTGAAATATTTATTATATTTTTTCCATTTTTTTTTTTTTTTTTTTTTTTTTTTTTCGTGTATTACATAAAATATTGTGAAGTCCCTAATACTTCAATGCGCAAAATAATATATCCGATACAATATTTATTTATTTTCTCTCATTTGCAGTTAAATATCCATAGAAAAATATCAACAAAGTACAGTTTTATCAGTTAATTTTAATTAAGGCACAAATAATCAGTCTCATTTTCAGAAAGACAGTACTGAAAAAAGTAGGATGAATTTGGACCTTTACATTTATTATAATTTAGTAAATGCAATTTGGTAAAGTGTTTAAAAATACTGGGGATTTAGACAAATAACAAACTATCTATAATACTTCAATAGTGTTATTATTAATTAAAATAAATATTATTAAAACTATAACAAAATATCGGTCGAAACTAAGGATTGTGTTCCTCACATAATATTATGTTCACTTATTAATTTCACCCTTCAATGCACTTATTGAATCAAATATAATTTGAACCCTCCCAAACAACCACATTTTATATTCGCATTAGAGTTATTTAAATTTTATGAATGTGTTTTTTTATTTCAAATGTTTAAATTTTTTCCTCCAAGCGGAACGGAAGCTATGTGATCGTTCTGAAGAACGAAAAATTTTTAGGTCTCCGATTTCAAAACTTACAAGACAGAAATCCGTTTCAGACATCAGGGAACATTTTTGGTTCCGTGCGTCTGTCGCTCAATTTTTGCGAACCAATATATCTTAAAAACTACTCGTCCGATTTTAATTAAATTTGTACTTTAAATCAAATTATAATTATTATTTACTACGGGAAACAGACAGTGAAAAATACACTCCCGCGCCGGGATTTGAACCCGGGTCTCCCGTATTTCCAGTACAGATGCTCTGGCCAACTAAGCTACGCAGGAGAATGATTTTTAACTGCCGTAATCGATAACTACTCCCGAATCCAAGCTTTCAATATTCATATACATTTAGACAGTCACTATTTATGACATTAGAACTAAACCAAGAATTAACGCTTATAATTATAAAGTACTCAATTAGTACCTGTACCTTGTACAATCAATTCGAAATTCAATTTTAAGTTTTTGGTAGTTTTCATAGTACGGAAAGTTTAAATTTTAATTTAAATCAAATTATAATTATTATTTACTACGGGAAACAGACAGTAAAAAATAAAAATACACTCCCGCGCCGGGATTTGAACCCAGGTCTCCCGTATTTCCAGTACAGATGCTCTGGCCAACTAAGCTACGCAGGAGAATGATTTTTAACTGCCGTAATCGATAACTACTCCCGAATCCAAGCTATCAATATTCATATACATTTAGACAGTCAATATTTATGACATTAGAACTAAACCAAGAATTAACGCTTATAATTATAAAGTACTCAATTATTGGCCAGAGCATCTGTACTGGAAATACGGGAGACCCGGGTTCAAATACCGGCGCGGGAGTGTATTTTTCACTGTCTGTTTCCCGTAGTAAATAATAATTATAATTTGATTTAAATTAAAATTTAAACTTTCCGTAGTATGAAAACTACCAAAAACTTAAAATTGAATTTAAATTTGTACGTTAGGTCATAATTAGCTCATTGCTGTTTCCATATAAGTTTCAACCTTCTGCGCTCATTTGATTCTCTTCAACATGCAAACAAACATACATTTATTTACAACTATAGCTTCAAAAGTACTTATCTGATTTGAATGAAACTTTTATAGTTTATCGAAAGTAACCCGCAGATAGCTCTAGATTAATTTGAACCGTCTGCGCTCTTTAACTTTTACTAAATCGATACTTTAATTCATGTATAAAATTTAAACCATTTTGACAGATTAAAAAAACTGGGGAATCAATTAAACTAATTTGATAATAATGGTTTGTAAAAGCATAAAACCAATAAAGTACGTGGATAGAATGTGAGGAAGCTATGTGCCACACTAATTGGCAGTCTATTTTTATAATTATTTGAAAAATATAGAGTGACGAATGTTTGTTTTAGAGTATAAAATATGACTGGAAGGAATAAGAAGTGAGTAGATGGAGAGTTCCCAGCGTCGTACTTATACTTGTCAACAAAAGATAAATAGACATTTATATAAATACGCTTGTTTTTCTCTCTCGACTCGAACATATGTTTAGCTTTAAAACACAGATGTGAAGCAGAAACGAAAACAAACGTCCAACTCTTCCAACAAGGTCAAACCTCAGCTTCCACAGTCGGAATTAAAACATATCATACGTTTTCGGACAACTTTTTTACTATCTAATTGTAAAATATAATAAATAGTAAATACGCAATTGTATATAAAAACCAGTTTAGTGTTGAAAATAATAAAAAAAAAATCGGTTAGAGACAACTCAGACAAACTTTCTCATATACGAGTTCATAATGAGTATTTTCCATTTATTAGTTTTCGTAGGTAAATTTAATTATTATTAAATATTTTATCAAAATTTATCATAAACATGACCTCCCTTCTGCGGGGAAATGAACCCGGCCTCTTTCCTTCCGCATTTAAAGCTATTTTCTCAGGAACTAGATTTTTCCGGGGAAAACGGCTTATATCGTTAGATTCGTATTTAAATAGTTAGTTAGTTAACTACATTAGTTGGATAGTTAGTTGAATAGTTAGTTGTTAAGTTAGTTAGTTAACTACATTAGTTGGATAGTTAGTTAGTGAATAGTTAGTTAGTTAACTACATTAGTTGAATAGTTAGTTGTTAAGTTAGTTAGTTAACTACATTAGTTGGATAGTTAGTTAGTGAATAGTTAGTTGAATAGTTAGTTAGTTAACTACATTAGTTGAATAGTTAGTTGTTAAGTTAGTTAGTTAACTACATTAGTTGGATAGTTAGTTAGTGAATAGTTAGTTGTTAAGTTAGTTAGTTAACTACATTAGTTGGATAGTTAGTTAGTGAATAGTTAGTTGAATAGTTAGTTAGTTAACTACATTAGTTGAATAGTTAGTTGTTAAGTTAGTTAGTTAACTACATTAGTTGGATAGTTAGTTAGTGAATAGTTAGTTAGTTAACTACATTAGTTGGATAGTTAGTTAGTGAATCGTTAGTTGTTTAGTTAGTTAGTTAACTACATCAGTTGGATAGTTAGTTAGTGAATAGTTAGTTGTTTACTTATTTAGTTCACTACATCAGCTGGACAGTTAGTTAGTGAATAGTTAGTTGAATAGTTAGTTAGTTAACTACATTAGTTTGATAGTTAGTTAGTGAATAGTTAGTTGTTTACTTATTTAGTTAACTACATCAGTTGGACAGTTAGTTAGTGAATAGTTAGTTGAATAGTTAATTAGACATAGTTATAAAACTGAAGTTAGTTATTATAGTTAAAGAACTTCGAAAGTATGAATATACAATTATTTACACCTATATCTTCAAAAATACTCATATGATTTTATGAAATTTTGATAGTTTGTCGAAAGTAGCCCCCGCAGAAATCACCAGATTTAAAAAAACGTTAAACGCTTAAATTGTCTAAATGTATAAAGATATCAAACACGAATATTAGTGCCATCACAATACTTTCTCTCTATATACACTACTTATACGAAAAAGATGTGCGTTACAAAAAAATTGAACGCATTGTGTAATATTTAACAATTTAATAAATAACGAATATGTACTTTTAGTTGTAGCATTCAAATTCGATGGATACTAAATACTTTATTGAATAATACATTTTATACTGAGATATATAAGTAAGACTATAGATATATTATCGTTAAAATACTGCGTAAATGTTAAAATATAAAATACAAATGAATTCATCAAAATGTAAATAAAAACGAAGATAAACTTGACTCATTTCTTCAATGTGTTTTTATCTTAAGTTTTAAGAATGTATTACGTTGTGTTATTACCTGAATATAATATTGAAACATTCAATAATATACATCAAACAACCGTCGACTTGAAAATATTTACTTTAACTTACAAATAAGTTAAAATACAACTTAGCAAAGTGTTAAAATTCATATAATACGACCTAGTATCAAGTACGACAAACTGCGTATAAAATCCATATTATAACAGGTAAACATTATTTATAAGTACGCAATACTTCGTCCTTTATTATATCAAATGAATCACACATCCATTTCTTTTTGTTATGTTAATAAATAATACAATATTTAAATTGCAATTCATGGAAATTTCTATTAAATATATTTATAGATACACATAGAACTTTAAATAAATGCGTAAGTTCTAAAGAAGAAATAAAATATACAGTAAATATCAAACTACCCTTAGGTCATTTTTATTTTTTTTTACTTTCTGGTCCAAAGCTTTCTACTGGTTTTCAAATCAGCTGGTTGAAGTTATTTCTACAGAATACAGACGGACAGTTTCTAACAGACAGACATATTTTGTATAGAAAGTCAAACTTTATTTGGCAACTTACTTAACCCTATACTATGAAATTTTATCAATCTTAATATCTTTTATAATACTTTTATTAAAGTTTCGATGTATTAAATGATTATAACAATTATTTTTGTACAATTATACTGCACTTAATAATACTGAATATTTATTTATCATTATGTATATAATGCAAAAATAAATACAATTTATATAATATATATAATACTTATATTTGCTTCAAAAAGTATTATGGTAATAAGCTTTGATAATAATATTTGAGAATTTTAAAGAAAAACGTTCAAAATTGGTGTTTTTGAATGTTTTTTTGCGAATATCTCGAAAACGAAGCTTTTCCGGAACCCTCTGTATAGGAACTTTTTTGTTCAGTGTCACATTTCCTAGCAGAAACCCGAAGTGTTGTGGTTTCGTTCGAGGGAAACCTTTTTTGCATTTGTACAAGAATTGGTTGTGATCCTTTCCAAAAAAATTCTCGTCTGGTAACATTCAATCCACCATAATTCAAAAACTAGTCCGTTGATCTTAAACTTTAATTATACCATTGGAAAGCTTACGAAAATTAGAAGTTTTTCCTGAAATCGGCTCACTTCTAGCATCCCTCAATTAAGAGTAAAATGCTTAGAAATTTCGTGGTTCAAATTTTCAAATGTAACATGACTTAAAAGATACTTAGCAGCTGATAATTTGGAAATATATGAATGATTCTGAAAGGTTTTTTTATGCTCTTTACAATTGGCCTTAGACCAATTTCTCTATCCCATTTAGTTTTTGAGATATTAGGCATTTTTTGAATAAAGAAATAAATCGATATCTCGAGAACTATTGAGATATGGGCATAAATATGCTTACTCGGTATTTTTTGTTGCATTTGACACATAGAATCCACCAGTTTATTTATGACATTTTATCGCTGGTCACCGCTGGTCACGCTGTGTATATTGATATTTAAAAAATCGGGTACGGGGTACCTCGGAACTTTTCCTCACTTCAGAGGCCACTAGAGTGGCCTCTCCTGCTGCTTCGCAGCAGGAGGAAGCAGCATTGGACGTGATCAGTACTTGGATGGGTGACCGTTCTGAACAAACTGATTTATTATCATTCTTCAAAAAACCTTATTTTTTAATTTAATTATTTGAAGTTTGGCGGTATTTTGACAGATGTAAACAAACTTTGAAGTCATCAAAATTATCGCACTAATAAATAATTATATTCGCTTATAACTTTTAAACTAATTAATAGAATTTCATCGGGGTTTTTTATATTTGTTCCTTAATTTTTTCCGGTTCCAACGATATGGTATAAGTCAAAAACCTATATGTAATTTCAGTATTATTAACCGTCAAAATTTAAAAATTCAAAAATTTATAACTTTAAAATGGCAGCCAATCTCACAATGAAATTTAGTGGGCTTGTTTGTCATACAGAGAGGTACATTCGAGCCAAATTTCAACTCGATCAGGAGCATTTTCGATTTATTACGATTTGTTTAAATTTTTGCTGACTCAGCAAAGTGGGTTCAACATGGCGGAAAAAGTTTATTTTCCGGGCGGCACAACTACAGGTTAGGACTGATTTTTCTGCCAAGTTTCAACACTCTCTAGGTTAAATACCTTGGGCGCTACGATGATAACACACATACACCCATACATACGTCATGCTAAAAACCACTCAGGAGGTCTTAAAAACACCTAAAACGGATAATTCCGTTGAAATCTCGAAAATAAATTTTTTGGTAAAAACAATACTTTTCCTACTATTAGTAGTGAGGAAAAGTAAAAATGTAATACAATTACATGTATGTATTAATATACAATACATATTATTAACAATATATATAACAACAAATATATTCACTCTTATTAAAAAATAATATGTTAGACTATACTATGATTGTTGGCTAGATGAGTATAAAAATAAAGAAATATATCATCAGGCAAAAATAGTATTCCTAATAAATAAATACAAAATGATACCACAAATACATTATACAAGTTATGCATTGTAAAAATATATTTTATGAACGTTTATTATTATTTCTTTTGATGTAAATCTTAATTTTGTATCTTATACATGAAACAAAGGAGTAAGTTGGTTTATGAACATATATTTAAGTAGGCTGCTCTATAAGAGACATATGTATTGTTTATGTATACTCAGTAAATAATTCAGCCCAAGTGATATATAAAAGACAAACACATCGTCTTTTTTTTGGCTGAAAGCCAAAATGAGTCACGAAACATTCGAATCCAAAATACATTCCAGTTAAGAACTTCTATTTCTTTATTTATCGTTTTTTTTTTTGTTTTTTTATTCTACAAGTAATAAATTTGGTTTTTTTTAAATAAAATATAAAAAACGTCCAAATTAACAAGATAAATTATAACTAATAAATTGTTTTTATTAATTTATTTTGAAAAATATCTTATATTAAAATAGTTAATTTTGTTTCAAAGAGTAGAATCTAATTTATTTAACAAGATCTGTTTAATTTTAAAAGTGTGGAGAGAAAATTTCAACTATAATTAATACCAATTAGACGGTTCATTTAATATTATTTTGTAAACATTAATTTGTTAGACTAACTACACAGAAGTTATTTTATTTAAAATGGAGAATACAATTGGTTTTATTATTATTAGTTTAAAGGTAGTTAATTTTTTTTTTTTTTTATTGAATCCTAATGAAATACAATTTAATTTAGGTACTCCTTTAGATTGTTACTCCTCTACGTTGTTATAGAATAAAAATGACTTTGACTTAATGACTATATTAAGAAAAAGGGATGTTTAGTCCAATGTACTTTTGGACAAAGGAATATCACACTTCTATTTTGATAAGTGAGTAACAGTCTAAAGATGAACATTACGTACACCTTCTTTAGAGTGTTACTCCCCTTTTTTTTATAAGGGCAGTAACAACCTAAAGAAGTGCCTTAATTTATATACTTACAAATGATAATTTAAAAAAAAAAAAAATGATAAGAAGAAAGATAGAAATTGATGTATAGAAACTTTAATTTAAAATAACACCTATATCTTTAAAAGTACTTATCCAATTTTTTAAAAAAAATTATGTGAAATCAAATTAGGATTTGAAACCTTACTAAAGTCCTTGATAGAACGCTAGGAAGCTATGTGCTACAATGATGTGCAGGCTGTTTTATTTTAAAAACAAGAAAATAAATTTAATGGAGTGAAACTTAAAATATTAATGAAAGTATCAAAGTAATTTTGTCGTTGGAAAATATATATTTCATAATATGTAATTGTTTATTTATCAAAGAATAATGCTATTTTATTTTATATTTTTTTTAAATTTTTATTTTTATGTTCATTTATCAAAGGACATTACAAGGTCAAATCAGCGCCTATGAACTATTACTCAACATCATCGCCTATCAACAATCATTTAACATTAGTGCACCTATGGACAAACAATCAACATTAGTATCTATGAACACACACTTATCATCAGCGCCAATGAATAAACACTCAGCGCCTATGATAACAAACACTCATTAAGATGGTCTCTAAGGACGGAATTAGTTCTAAAATTAATATTTTCGTTATGTTCTAAGCAGGACATAATCAGGTTATTATAAATACAAAAAGATATAACTATAAATATCAGTGTAAAAAAGTTTCATGATATTGGGATTCGATCCAGATATTAAATTTTAGTACCGCACGGTTTCAGATATAAGTTTGACAACCAATAGTGTATACAGGTCCCCAGCTACGCTAAACCTAACCGATTACAAATCTGCACACTAAACTAACTGCAAGGAAATATGTCTTGATTATGTTACATTTCGTTGAAAAGACCCTGTAATTATGAAGGTTCTATTCGGACGTATAAAATATTAGGGTGTCTTCCAAGGGGATTATTTCCAACACTCGTTCCCTTTCTGTTCTTAATTTAGTCGGAAAATTAATGACAAAAGAAGGTGAAAACTTGAACAAGAGGGGAGACAAACTTCTGAATCGGTAAATCTGAACAATACGGAATCATCAAGTAAAGAAAATATTCGGGTTGGGAAACCCGAATATCAGAATTAATATAAAATATAAGGAGAGGAAAAGCCACAATAAAGAAATTACTCGACAAAATGACGGCATGAAAAACAATAAATTAAAACTTCAAGTCTACAGGATAATTTTCTCAAGTTTTATTTAGGATTCTGGAAAAAGAGGGTGGAAAATTTACATTTAAATTTTCCCGATTTACATATTTATCTCTCTTTCCTAAATAATTTTCATTTTTCTGATAACCGGATCATTTGACGGTGTAATTTACACGATTCCAGGTGTAGAAAAAGGGTTAAAGTTACAAACGTTAAGCTAAAAAATTAAGAAAATCCGAGAAGCCCGCTGTGGGAAAATTGATATTGGATTTCATGTAAATCAAGCGAGATAGTATCTCTTGTAAGATCGTCTCTTCATTATTTACATTTTCTTTTAACTCCCTGGGAAACCTTGTTGAATAGCCCATGTAAATATTTCCTTCTCTCTGTTACAATTAACAAGGAAATATGGAAATGAGTTTTCTTTTGAAAATGTTTTTTTATTTTCAACGTTTATGATTTATTTACTTCTTATTTGTTTTTTGTGGGCGTCCAAAATCAATTTATTTTCTTTTAGATTGGAGAAAGGTAAACAAATATTGTTTACTTTGTGTGAGAATTTTGTTCTGATTTGAATTAATACTTATGATAATGAATAATTGTTGTTCCAAGTTTGTTTTCCTTTTCAACCCAATATAAATATATTTATAAAACTAATGTATCTTGAACGAGAATCGAACCAAGGATCATTGGCTTTGTTTCTCAGATAAGACAAATTGAAATATCTTCAAACTTGACGTATTAAGGAAAAACTTACAGAGGAAAAGTCTTGCATTAATATATACATATATATATATGCCGGGTGGGCCAAAAAAAAGCCGCACATTTTTGAACACTTATAGCTCAGCTTCTGTAATAGATAGAGATATGGGGTTTGCGGGGCCTGAAAACTACATTCTTCTACTTTAAATTTCATAACTATAACTTAAAAAACTATTGGGGAAAGCCAAGCAATGACGGTTTGAAATAGGGTCTTAAATAAAGTCGTTGTTCGGGTAGTAATCGTTATCTGGTATTATAGTTTTGATAGAATAAACTACCATATGGTGAAGGGAGAGGGGGGGGGGGGGGGGGAGAGGGGGGGGGGGGTTGTTTGTAGGTAAGGGGTAGGAGTCTGTCAGTGTTATAACAAACATTAAAGATGTGTAAAGCACAATGTTGCCAGAAATTGAAGATAAAATGCTAAATTACATGTTTATGCAAGATGTTACCCCGTCCCATCTCTCCTTGCAAACAATTCAATACTTGCAAGAGAATTGCCCAGACTTCAGGCAACATTGTGCTTAACACATCTTCAATGTTTGTTATAACACTGAGGGACTCCTCCCCCTTACCTACAACCCCCCCCCCCCTCCCCCCCCCCCCACCTCTCCCTTATAGTTATTTATTCTATCAAAACTATAATACCAGATTACGATTACTACCCGGACAACGACTTTTTTCAGACCCTATTTCAAATAGTCATTGCATGGCTTTCACCCAATAGATTTTTAAGTTATAGATATGGAATTTAAAGTAAAATAATGTAGTTTTCAGACCCTGCAAACCCCATATCTCTATCTATTACAGAAGTTGAGCTATAAGTGTTCAAAAAAAAGTGCGTTTTTTTGGCCCACCCTTGAATATATATTTGACAATGAATTGTTTGAGTTTTGTACACTCTAAAGGTAATTTATGAAATAAAAATAAGAACTTAGACTTTAAACTTTACAAGGCAAGTCTTATGTACCATGAATGTTGTAATTGATTTGTATAAGTGTGTAATTATATGTAAAACATATATAATTACATATGTAAAACATTCATGCATGTTCAAGTATGGTGGGAGAATGTTCAGGACATGTTTGAAGGGGTGTAGAAATACATGGGTAAACATTGATGTCAACATTTCAACTCCTGATTGTCAGTTAACCTCTGAAATCATGGATTCTTGAAATTGACAACCTGGTGGGGGGGATGTTTGTTATGTTTAAAACTAATTCCGGATGTTGAAATTGGTGCTAACTTGTTTGCTTCGGTTTTAGGCTTGTTGGCTTGTACCCAATTACTTGAGGTTGGTGGGGGGGGGGGACGCAGGAGGGGGAAGGTCCGGATTGTTTAGGACAACGCAACCAGTGGATAAATTGGTAACCAACATCGAACCCCTACTCTACTAAATTGGTGAAGGGAGAAGCATCACAAACCAACGTCACGTGACCCTAAAGTGTGACCAGCTGATATCATTAAAGCCAAACCACCTTGCTCTACATCATTAGCGACCCTTGGTAACAACTGATGACCTACTGTTAAACAAAATGGACAACATCACTTTGGTTTCACATTTCAACTCACAATCAGGTCAACGAACTTATTCTCCCTAAAGACTTTCAATTATACACAGCATCAGTAAAACTTAGAAGTTTAAAATCATTGTAATAAAATGAAAATAAGAAATTAACAAAGTTTTATATACCTAAAAATTTAGATGATCAGTGAAGCCACTATACTAAAGATTTTTAGTGAAAAGACATCATTCTTTATTCTAAAAAAGAATAAATTTTAAGAAACATAATTTAAAACTATAATTTTATAACCTATAGAGCACAAACGTTTAGTACTCAACTATTAACTCAAAACGTTTAGTAGAGCTATGTATTTATTTATCCTAAAACACAAAATCTAAATAACAACTAATTATAACATTGGGTCTTTAAACAATTGGGCACAGAAGGTTGAAACATATATGGGATCGTTATCGCTAATTATAATCTACCATACAAATTTCATTAAAATCGGAAGTGTAGATTTTAAGATATTATGTTGGTTTCCAAAAATTGAGCGACAGACATGGAATCAAAAATGTTCTCTGATATCTGAATTGGATTTCTGTCTTGGAATTTTTGAAATCGGAGACATAAAATATTTTCGTTCTTCAGAACGATCACATAGCTTCTGTTACCTTCGGTAAACACGGAAGCAAAATAAAACTTTTAAGACTTAATCTTATTCTAAAGACTTCTTTTATTAAAATAATTTAGTAAAGAGTCGCCATTCTTTATTCTTATGTGTGTATGGTATAGTAACAAGTGAAACATTAAGTCCAGGTTCCCTGGACGAAAGCTTGTTCAATAAAATATAATAAGAAAAGAAAAAAGGACTTTCATTCCAAACAACAACGAACTCCATAATATTAAGAACTACACTTACATAAAGCTCAGAATGTTACATATGTTGGTCACTTAATCTCTAGAAGTTTGTAGATTATGTAATATTTGTGAAAAAATCTTCATTTTTTTCTACAGTACCAAAAAACACATATTTGTTTAATTTTAAAGCTTGTTTAACTTAATAATAAATCCAGGTCTGAGAGGCATGCAAGGGAGGCGCTGTGGCCTGCAAGGGAAGCGCTGAGGCTTGCAAGGGAAGCGCTGAGATTTGTAAGGAAGGCGCGTGCTTTAATTCAACCGTGTACGTTGTCCTGTTCGAGGTATTGTATGCTGTATGAACATCCTTTTATTTGTTTTTATTTTAGAGGTATCTGAAACTCAAAAATAAACACGAATCCCTCCCCCCCCCCCCCTCTTTTCGCCTTGTGATGGTATTAAATGCTTTAAATTTTCCCCAGTGTTAGAGTGTAAAGTTCTCTTTGTACAAACAAAGCCTCGGTATATTTGGTAGAATCGTGCTTTTACCAAAGCTAGTAGAATTAAGCTGTGTATACCAAGTCCACTGGCTTCGTATCTAAAAGTGGGGTTTTCAACGAATTCAGCCTAAAAATATACCTATTCTTGCTATTTACTTGTTCTGGTGGAGCTATTGTAACCCTTCTAATTCCATTATTTTATTTCATATATTTTCTTTACTTTGTTGTCGACAAGTAAGTACAATCCAGATATTTGGCAAAAGGAAATGCGGACTTGTTCGATTTAAACAAACAATATAACATTTTTTGTACACCATAATTTGTTTTATCTTCCTAGTGAAATATCATTACCAATATCTATATCATTTGAGACAATATCTTACCGGTACAGTGTGAAGGATCCGGACACTTAACTCATCTACTGTATGTAGTATACCAGTGAGAAACATGACTCACTACATTTATCAGTGTTAAGACCTTAAGGTTTCAGGGAACGGAGATTTGTCAGTGTTAAGACCTAAGGTATCAGGAAACGGAGATTTGTCAGTGTTAATACCTTAAGGATTCAGGGAACGGAGATTTATCAGTGTTAAGACCTTAAGGTTTCAGGGAACGGAGATTTGTCAGTGTTAATACCTTAAGGTTTCAGGGAACGGAGATTTATCAGTGTTAAGACCTTAAGGTTTCAGGGAACAGAGATTTGTCAGTGTTAAGACCTTAAGGTATCAGGGAACGGAGATTTGTCAGTGTTAATACCTTAAGGTTTCAGGGAACGGAGATTTATCAGTGTTAAGACCTTAAGGTTTCAGGGAACGGAGATTTATCAGTGTTAAGACCTTAAGGTTTCAGGGAACGGAGATTTGTCAGTGATAATACCTTAAGGTTTCAGGGAACGGAGATTTATCAGTGTTAAGACCTTAAGGTTTCAGGGAACGGAGATTTGTCAGTGTTTAGAACTAAAGGTATCAGGGAACGGAGATTTGTCAGTGTTTAGAACTAAAGGTATCAGGGAACGGAGATTAGTCAGTGTTTAGAACTAAAGGTATCAGGGAACGGAGATTTGTCAGTGTTTAGAACTAAAGGTTTCAGGGAACGGAGATTTGTCAGTGTTTAGAACTAAAGGTATCAGGGAACGGAGATTTGTCAGTGTTTAGAACTAAAGGTATCAGGGAACGGAGATTTGTCAGTGTTTAGACCTAAAACGTTTCAGGGAACGGAGATTAGTCAGAGTTTAGAACTAAAGGTATGAGGGAACGGAGATTAGTCAGAGTTTAAAACTAAAGATATCAGGGAACGGAGATTTGTCAGTGTTTAGAACTAAAGGTATGAGGGAACGGAGATTTGTCAGTGTTTAGAACTAAAGGTTTCAGGGAACGGAGATTTGTCAGTGTTTAGAACTAAAGGTATCAGGGAACGGAGATTTGTCAGTGTTTAGAACTAAAGGTATCAGGGAACGGAGATTTGTCAGTGTTTAGAACTAAAGGTTTCAGGGAACGGAGATTTGTCAGTGTTTAGAACTAAAGGTATGAGGGAACGGAGATTTGTCAGTGTTTAGAACTAAAGGTTTCAGGGAACGGAGATTAGTCAGTGTTTAGAACTAAAGGTATCAGGGAACGGAGATTAGTCAGTGTTTAGAACTAAAGGTATCAGGGAACGGAGATTTGTCAGTGTTTAGAACTAAAGGTTTCAGGGAACGGAGATTAGTCAGTGTTTAGAACTAAAGGTATCAGGGAACGGAGATTAGTCAGTGTTTAGAACTAAAGGTATCAGGGAACGGAGATTAGTCAGTGTTTAGAACTAAAGGTATAAGGGAACGGAGATTTGTCAGTGTTTAGAACTAAAGGTATCAGGGAACGGAGATTTGTCAGTGTTTAGAACTAAAGGTATCAGGGAACGGAGATTAGTCAGTGTTTAGAACTAAAGGTATCAGGGAACGGAGATTAGTCAGTGTTTAGAACTAAAGGTATCAGGGAACGGAGATTAGTCAGTGTTTAGAACTAAAGGTATAAGGGAACGGAGATTTGTCAGTGTTTAGAACTAAAGGTATCAGGGAACGGAGATTTGTCAGTGTTTAGAACTAAAGGTATCAGGGAACGGAGATTAGTCAGTGTTTAGAACTAAAGGTATCAGGGAACGGAGATTTGTCAGTGTTTAGAACTAAAGGTATCAGGGAACGGAGATTAGTCAGTGTTTAGAACTAAAGGTATCAGGGAACGGAGATTAGTCAGTGTTTAGAACTAAAGGTATCAGGGAACGGAGATTAGTCAGTGTTTAGAACTAAAGGTATAAGGGAACGGAGATTTGTCAGTGTTTAGAACTAAAGGTATCAGGGAACGGAGATTTGTCAGTGTTTAGAACTAAAGGTATCAGGGAACGGAGATTTGTCAGTGTTTAGAACTAAAGGTATCAGGGAACGGAGATTAGTCAGTGTTTAGAACTAAAGGTATCTGGGAACGGAGATTAGTCAGTGTTTAGAACTAAAGGTATCAGGGAACGGAGATTAGTCAGTGTTTAGAACTAAAGGTATCAGGGAACGGAGATTAGTCAGTGTTTAGAACTAAAGGTATTGTAAGGACAATCTAAGAAGATTTTTTCTGAAGTAATCGTTCTGAAGTCGTACTGAAAGAAATATTAGAATATAAAGGAATTAATTTACAACAAATTGAAAGAGGAAATAAAACGACAAGAATTTCCTTATGTAAAACATAAATAAACAATAAATAAAACGAAAGAAAAGACATTTTCAATCTGATAAGCAGTTAATTACACTGAGTGACAAGTGAATGCTGAGGAGAGGGGGAATTAATTAATTTCATTCAACCATGTTAATCCTTAATCCTTCCATCGTAACACTTCCTTTCTCTTAAGAAATGTCCTTTATAATGGTGTCATCGTCCTTCTTATATAAAAAAAAAAGTCAAAGAGTTCGCGGAATGAAAATTAGACATCCTTAAAAGAAAAGGAATCCAAGATGAAGAGCAGTATGAGATTCAAAACGACGAGAAAATTTCACAACTTTTCCCCTCCTTTTGTTTACTAAACAGGACATCTTTAAAAACCAAGGAATTTTATGAAGGAGGCAATTTGAAAAGGATCTTTATAAGCAGGATATCTTCTGGAAATTTTCAAATCAAGCGTACATTTAAGGTTCAACTGCAGGATATCTTAGATAGAAAGGAATTCTTAAGTCAACTATAGAAATTGAAAATTGATTAAGTTTTGTATAAAAGGGGTTAACTCGAGAACAGGACAAATCTTTAATTTAGGAAGGATTCTCTTTGGCAGGATGATCTTATAGAAAATAATTTCTAAATAAAACCTATTGAACATTGAAGTAATTAGAGCGTTTTCGACGTACTCAAGAAAAGAAAATTTTCTTGAGAAGTGCATCAAACCCAAAAATGAATTCTTAATATTATTAAATACCAATTCACCATAGATAATATGGAATAAACAAATCCTTAACTTATTGAATTTCTTAATTAAAATTTTCACACTATACCAAGCTTTCTCAACAAGAAAGTAAAATTAGAAAATAGAAAACAATTTTCCTTATCCATTCATAACTTATTAATTGAATTTCGTTTTGTTTGAGAAGACGTAAATTCATGATTTTCACTTCATATGAAAAGCAAATTTATAATTAAAATTTAGTGGTTTTCTAAATGAAAATTCCTTATTTCCGAACATATTGGTTTAGTCCTTAAATTCTCTCCTGCTTGACAATTATAGTGGAATTCCTTTTTGGTCCTTTCTCACCAAAATGGTCATAGTTATTAATTTATTATCATTATTCTCTATCCTTATATTAGTTAATTAATGTAATTCTAGTTCTTTCATTATCAATAACAATGAATGGTCTTATAAAGGACGAAAGCTGCTTTCATAAAAAAAGAAGTATCTTTAGATCCATTGAAGTTTTTTTACAAGCTTTTATTTAACTTGAAATGTTTTTTTACTACGTTTTTATTAGCTTGCATTCTTGTTTGTTTGTTTGTTTGTTTGTTTGTTTGTTTGTTTATTTGTTTGTTTGTTTGTTTGTTTGTCCGGTACAAATCTGGCAATCGATTTCTAACTAACTTCCCGAATAGCTAGACATTTGAAACTTTTAGCATAGCTCAGAACACGATGACAATGCATTATTTTAATACTTTTAGCCATCTTTCAGCAGAATTTAATTAGTTTTCAGCAAATTTTGCTGTGCGGAAAGTTTGTTCGGAAAAAATCCGCAAGTTATTTTATTTGTTTTGCCATATCCAATATTTACCTACGCAATCTTCATTTTGACGGGTCTCAAATTTGTGATAGATAAAAATTGAATGACAGCAATACAGGAAATATCGATTTCAAATACAGTAAAACCTGGATAAGGTGACCACCGAAGGGACTGACCAAAAGTGGTCACCTTAGGCAGGTGGTCAACATACCCAAAATAAGTTTAAAAAAATGTGCTCGTTCTTGGTTTTTCTATAATGTCACACATAAGTTTAGAGAAAAGAGTCAAAAAAATTTGTCATTAGAGTAAAAAATAAAATCTTCCTGAAGTATGATTAGCTAATTTTTTTACAATTAAGGCCAAAACGAGGTGAGACTTTTTTTTTATAAAAAGATGAAAAAAAAACAGGTGTAGTAACATGTATTGAATGGAATTACGTGAAATTGTAAAATCTAAAACTTTTTCGAGGTAATTTCAGCTCAAAATACACAATGCACGTAATAATATTAATAATAGTTACACCTTTCTTCTTTTAAATCAAACTAACAACTGAACAAGAAATAAAATCAGCTAACAGACAAAAAGAAGCTATTCCAAAGAAATGAGGATGAAGTGAAAAAAAAATAAATAAATAAAAAAATACAGAGAAATGTTGTACTATTTATGGTTAACTCTAAGAACCGACAACAATTATTTCATTTGACTAATTTCTTTGAATTAAAATCCTTCTAAATAGTTCTTATAAAACAGGAAGAAAGTAAAGTGGGTTTTATTCATATTGCAACAGCTATTATGTTAGTTCTAAGAAATTTAATTAAAACCAAATGTTTTAAAATTATTATAGGTACTCTAATTTTTTTTTTTTTTTTTTTTTTTTTTTTACTTTGGTCACTTTAACCGAAATAAATTTCCTTCAAGGGACCAGAAGAAGGTGGTCACTGGTCAAAATAGGCAATGGTCACAATAAGCAGAACAAAATGTACATAAAGTATTGAATTTCTGAAGGGACCATGAAAAAGTGGTCACATTGACCAGGTGGTCAATATACACGGGTGGTCACTTTAGCAGGTTTTACTGTATATCGATGGCACGCATAGATAGGTGTTGGGGAGATCCGTTGTACAAAGATTTATCCTTTTATAGGTTTAAGATCAGCTCTTTAGATGGTTGTCATGTGAAGTAAATAAATTCGGAACTATTTTTTTTTTTCACTAACATTATATGTTATATAACTATAACAACTATATTATCAACATTACATACGATTCAACAGAAAATTTAAAAACGTAGTATATAAAAAGTTCTTTTTATCTTGAAATTATTTGTATTACGTATGTATGTATGTATGTTCGGGTCAAATCTTGCAACTGAATTTTAAAGCAGTTATCCTCAACCGATTAAATTGAAATTTTGCATACATGTTTAGTTTGGATGACAATGCATGGTTAGCTAAGTGACGTCATTCTAAATCCAATATGGTGGGCAGCCCAAGATGGTGGACTAGTTATTTTTTAAGCATGCCCATGATATGGTTATCGAATATAAGGGTTTGCTGAGAAGAATACGAAAAATAAATTGCCTTTACTCTAAATCCAATTTTGTGGATGGCCCAAGATAAAAGCTTGTTTTTGAAAATGTGTTTTACTATTAATTATATGAACTATTTAACTCTATTTTGGACTCGAAACATAATCCTAAATTCTTTAAAGTTAATTAACCTAAACCCAATGTTTTTATTGATTAGATTTAACCTGATTGACTGTTTCGAAAAACCATGACAATGAACATAATTGAATAAACATAAAGATGTGTAACACGTGATGAAAAATTATATTATTTATCACATTCGCAAGAATGAATAGTGAAACGAATAATCTTGAAGATTATTATTTTATCATTCGTAACAAGAAATAATGGAATTATAATGTTACGAAAGTGTCTCGAGTTTCTTTTGCTTTGCCCTGTAAAGGTCGTTTCAATGCTTGTATAAAGTTTTCAGATCCTTTGACAGGATCAGAAAGGTCCTGACAGAACTGTTCTGGTGAACCGACGCCCTATGCTAGGGGTGAGGTAAGGTACACCCGTACCTTACTTCACCCCTAGCACACCCAGTATGTGAATTCACTAAAAAGGGGTCTAATAAAAAAAATCTATTCATCCAGATTCATTCATCTTCACGTCTCCAAGTATAATATCTAAAAAAAAAAAATGAATTCTATTCTATAAACGTCCATTGTTAGTTTCCAGTACGAATTTTAAAATAGATTTTTTTTTTTTTTTTTTTTTTTGCACGGGATGTTGGTCCTTACCCAAGGTATTCTTATTATGTACTCTCGTCTCCGTCCAAGAGGTTCTGTCATTTTTATATTTAGTTAGCCAAAGCAAAAGGGTTAAAGGTTTTTATTGTTTATTTCTCTCTTGTTCATTATTGACCGTATCCTGCATAAAATCAAATAAAGTTGTTTTTAAAAAAAAGCAACCAACAAGGAAATTGACGAGGGCTTTAAAGTTCTCACGGAAGGAAAAAAATCATTGTTTTTTTATTCATTTAAAAAACGTTAATTTCTTTTATTTACGATAGATACGAAATATGAACATTGTATCTCTATTTAGATGCGTAGAAAGTGATTCTTTACGTACTTGTATTCATTGCGCATGCGCGTCTTATAGTTCTGAAGAATTCCTCTTCTTTACCACCCTAGGGCGATAAAAAATAATAATTCTTCACCTTAACGCAAGATTAGCTAGTTTGTTTACATTTAACAAAACAAATTTGCTGTTTGTTTAATTAAAGTAACTGTTTATATCGAGTTTTTAGAGAAAAACAATGAGTGATTTAAGTGATTATGATGAAAATGAGGAGAATAATACGCCTCCCGAAATAATTAATTCGGTACAAAATACAACTAATGAATTAATGTTATCTTTATCAAAAGAAAAATACGAACTTACATGCAGGAAGTTTATTTTTTTTTCTGCATTTATTATTAAAATCCAACAGTCGTAGATAAAGTACGGTACGCAACTCGTACGAAAAATGCATTTTGCTTTGCTCGTGTGGTTTTACAACCCTCGCTATTGCTCGGATGCAAACTCCGCACTCGCATGCAAAATACTACTTTCCGCACAAGAAGCGTAATGTACTATTATTCTCAAATCATTTACTTTATCGACTTATAACTTATACAAAATTACGTGTTAAATCAAGCCATTTGAAATCAAATTTTGAACAAACAAAAATTATAAGACTATCTAATAATATTTTTTTTTTTATTTTTATCATTGACCTAAATGAACTTTTTTTAATTTTTTGTTTATTCAAATAAAATTTATTTTAAACTATTCTCTGTTCCATGATAAGATATTATCTTAAATCCGTATCATCTTTAATTGCATTTTATTTGAATCATAATCTCCGAGTTTTTATTGCATTTTTTATGAAAAATAAAATAAATGAGATTCCTTTATCGTTTATTCCGAACTTTTTGACTAATTTATAATATTTTAAAGAAAATATATATATATATATATATATATATATATATATATATATATATATATATATATATATATATATATATATATACATATATACATATATATATATATATATATATATATATATATATATATATATATATATATATATATATATATATATATATATATATATATATATATATATATATATATATATAGATCGATTTTGATTCATCTTATAATTTTGAGAGATTCTTTGTCTCTCCTTGAAAAATAAATTTCATTGCAATAAAACTTTACTTAATCTTTTGTAAAAAGGACTTAATGTCAAAGAAAGATTAATATTTTAAGTACTTTTAAAACTTTAAACATATATATATAGATAAAGAATTATTATCAAAGAAGTTTGGTTTTGTAAGAAGATAATATTGGTAGGTTCTTAATATGTTTTACGTGACTCGACCACAAAATTGAACTTAAAATCTAAGTAATTTTAAGTTTTGCTTTTTTATTTCTTCTTCTTCTATGGTACTTAATTTATAAGTCCGTGTTTTATTACTTTTTAAGTTAAGTTAAAATACTTCTTTCTTTAAAAAAATATTAAGTCAAAAGCACGAGAGGATTTATAATAATTGTAATAATAACTGATTTAATGGTTTTTAAAAAACACACTTAATTATTCTTTTAAAAGTCATTATGAAAGTTTGGATAAGATTTATATATTTTCTTACTCAGTAGAATGTAAAGGCTGCTAAATACTCACACTGAATAACTTAACCAGTTCATTTCTTAATCCGAAAGAAAAACTTGTTTAGATAAGAACTTGTTCATTTTAATAAGAATCAGTTGAATTTAAATATTTGCTAATTTACTTTTGTTTAATGCAGTAAAACTTTAATTATATCCGAATCAGCTATAGGAAGCGATGTAGCTAATTCAAGAAGGAAATAAATCTAGGATTAATTTTTAATATTTAGTACTTACTCTGGTATTTTATTAGTGAGTTATTTAGATAAATTTTTAATTTTTAGAGTTTCGTTAGTGAAACAAAAAAAAAGAACCCCTTATAGTTTCGTTTCTGTGTCTGTCTTTCATTCAGTACGGTTCCAATAACTTTTGAATCAAAAGAGATACAAACATGAAACTTTGCAGTATTAAAGATCGTTTTGACGCGCACACAGGTAAAATACAGCGAAATCAATTGAAAGTTATTAAAGACGAGATTACAAAAATATATAACAATTCTGGAAATTGTTTAATTTTTCACGCCATTTAGTCAGAAACTCCCACTAAAACCATATTTTGTTGAAAATATGCAAATGTGCAACTGTGTCTGCTAGGCCATAGAAAAATTAAGATTAGCAATTTGATCTGATTAACTGGCCCTAGGAAAATTAAAATAAACCCTTATAGTTTCGTTACTATTTCTTTCTGTCACTCTGTACGATTCCAATAACTTTTGAGTCAATTGATTTTTATTCCAAGCTTTTACGTTCACTTTGCATTTTATTAATCCACAGTTGCTCTGGTGATTAATAATTTCATTTTTACAATACAAACGTAACTTATTTTATTGTTTGTTTGTTTGTTTGTCCAGTACAAATCTTGCAATCGATTTCTAACTAACTTCCCGAATAGCTAAACAATAGAAACTTTTAGAATAGCTCAGAACACGATGACAATGCATTATTTTAATACTTTTAGCCATCTTTCAGCAGAATTTAGTTAGTTTTCAGCAAATTTTGCTGTATGGAAAGTTAGTTCGGAAAAAATCCGCAAGTTATTTTATTTGTTTTGACATATCCCATAGTATTTACAATCTTCATTTTGACGGGTTTCAAATTTGTGATTTTTTATTAAGAGGTAAACATTGAATGACAGCGAAAAGTAAACAAAGAAATAAATTAATTGACGTGTGACACCCGGGTTTGTTTACACTTTAGTCCTAGGTATAGGATTAATTTATCTGCATCTGCACTTCTTTACTTGTACACATTTTTCTTCTCTTACTGTCCCTACACAGGGGCATATCAATGGCACAGTTTAGATTCGGTGTTGGTGACATCCGTTGTACAAAGATTTGTCCTTTTAAACGTTTAAGATCAGCTCTCTAGATGGATGTCATTATTATGTGAAGTAAATAAATTAGGACCTACGTATTTT
The DNA here is from genome assembly GCA_951217055.1 of Gerris lacustris. Taxonomy (NCBI): domain Eukaryota; kingdom Metazoa; phylum Arthropoda; class Insecta; order Hemiptera; family Gerridae; genus Gerris; species Gerris lacustris. Next base: position 2,922,897 of record OX578283.1, on the reverse strand, counting down.
TTTTTTTTTTACAAACATTATAATATAACAATGACAAATATATTATCAACATTACAGATGATTCAACTGAAAATTTAAAAATGTAGTATATAAAAAGTTCTATTTATCTTGTAATTATTTCATTTACTATTGTTGTCTTCCTCGTTCACTTATTCCTTGCCATTTGATTTTAGCATATTGATGGTCTAGTATTAACACTTTATAATGTTCATGTATTTAATGTGTAAGTGTCTGTTACTAGATGATGAAGTTTAAGAGTTTCTAACGTTTGTCAGAAGTAAATAAAATTTTAAAGATGAGTGAATACCCTATTTTGTTCGGAAATCCTGTTACTCGGATATTTAATTATCCGGACCAATCTTAGAGCCAATTAGTAACGATAATCGGTGTTTTACAGTACTCGTAAAATGTTCATCGTTACTTTTCCGGCTTGTTTACGATAAATTAAATCCAAATTTGGTCTGTTTATATACGTTCTACAATACAGCAATGAGTTAAAGCCATTATTTGTGAAGAGACAAGAGAATGGTTTGGCTTATCCATGTGTTAATTTTTGGTTTAATCTCTTCTTACAGCCGTATCTTTTTATTTCTCCCTTTTAATCCTTTCACCAGTTTGTTCTTAAACGATAAGATTAATAAAAGAAAAAGGATTCGATCCTTTTGAACTAATCCTTAGTTCTAATCCTGGAGAAAACAAGAGGGTTAGATAGGAGACAATCTCGTTTACGGTTAACCCTCAAGAAGGAAAACCAGTAATCCAATCCGGCGACGATTTCCCTTCAACACTTTCCCAAAGGACCTCTCACTAATCCTTACCGTATCTCGATTTAAAGTTAAAGAGGTCATCAAGAGAAATAGGCATGCCGTTGAAGATCCTTAACTAGCCCGAGCCCTTACAAAGAGCAATGACATTGGTAATTTTCAGCTCCTTGCCACCTTAAAGACAAAAGTAGGGGGAGTTGATTGCTCGAAGGAAATTGCCTTACTGTTTATGCAAGATATCACATCCGGTGTCCTTCAAGAGGACTCAACCACCCCAAGTCTATTCCTTATGTTCTTAATATAAAGGACACGCCTTTTAAACTCCTTTCCCCCATCACCATTCACATCAAAAGCATCCTTTTTATAAAAGACACATTTACACTTTTCCAACTTCCATTTTGTTTCCTTAATCCTAACCTATAAACGGTTTTATCAATAATTTTCCAGAAAAGAACAAAAATAAAACCATTATTTTTAATTTTACATCTCAAACTTATTTTCACGTTTAAAATTCTGCAAAAAAAAATCTCATTTTATACACTTTAATAAGATTTTAATTTGTTATTTTTAATGGGAAACAATAAAAATATACATTTAAAACGAGAAATTGCGGTAATTTAGGGAAAAAAAGAAAATTGTTTAATCTCATTTTGACTTTTCTAAATCGGTTTAATGATGAACCGCATCACATTTCCTTGTTTTTATGTGTTCATTTCCTTACACATTTTCTTTCACCACGCTTTTCTAATCTGATAATTCGCTTTTTAAAATGTGTATTTTAATCTTTGTCTCTTTTCTTAAAATTGCTTCATTTTTTTTAAATATATTTTTAAAGGAAAACTAAATTTAAACTAAACATTAAGGAAATGAGAGGAGCATCTAATTTACTTGTATAGTTAGTTTAAATAACTTTTTTTTTTATCGTACAATTTAAGAAATATGGAATAACAGCTAATGCCTATCTTGATTTTCAATATGTACGAAATAAAAAATTAACAATACATTTTTTTAATTCTTCATAAAGGTTATATTTTGTTGTCTTATTAATATCTAGACAAAAGTTTAATTTTAATTAAAAGTTTTTTAGTATTGTGATGGCTCGAAAATTCGATTTTGATGGATTTACATATTTAACCCCTGTGTCCAAAAAAGTTATTTTTAAAAAATGTCTATCTGTCATCTGTTGTGCAGATGTCTGGGGCCTAAACTGCTGCGCTGATTATGACGAAATTTGGCATACATGTCCAGAAAAATCAAAACCCGAGGAAAAATAAAGAAGTTAGTTTTAGCTCCAAATTTGGAGGCACTACCCCTCAAAAAGTCGGAAAAACGTGAAAAATAAAACACTTGAAAACAGTTATTGTGATTAAAAATACTGAAATGTAAGTCATTTACGAATAAATACAAATTTAACGATATTAGCCTTTTTCCCGGGAAAATCTAGTTCCTGAGAAAATAACTTTAAACGCGGAGGGATAGAGGCCAGGTTCGATTCCTCGCCGAAGAAAAGTTATTTTTTTGATACATTTTGATGAAATGTACTATAATAATTAAATGTACCTACGAAATCTAATAAATGGAAAACACTGGGTTAAGACTTTATTAACTCGTGTATAAGAATTCTTGTCAATATTACTTATTAAAAAATACAGTGGATAATATACAATTTTACATTAAATCTTACAGCGAATTAGAGCCTTAGAACTAGATTTGCTTACTGGCCGCATAAGCCTAAGCTTGACATGATTCATTAATGTATTCTAGATTCAAGGAAATTTTTATTAAGTATCTCTTTGAAAAGGATGTTTTTTTAATTAATCACAATTTTCCTAATGTGATAATGGGATCTTGAATGGAAATAGAATTAGTTTGATAACAAAACTTGATAAGGGAGAACAAAACTGATAAGAGAGAGAAGCTTTCAATGGAGAATAAGACGATTTTTTTGTTTTAAGGAAAAAGACCGGAGTGTCCTTTAAATGTAGCCCTGACAGATTGTATCCTTGGAGGGGAATTGTTATGGTAATTACTGGATTATAAGAAGGAAAACAGGAGATCCTGGCTGACTTGAGACAGTCACAAGCTAAAACCAATTAAACACACTATAAAGATAACTGATAACAACACGACTCGCAGAGCTCTTCCAGTTTATTGGTTCCTTTTGTTTTCCTCTTTGTAAAAGGAAAAACATAAGGAGGAGATTTAGCAAACAGAAGCTAACATCTTTCCACTCCGCATTGTACTCATTATCATTTTCTAACTCTGATAACGAGTATTCACTCCTAGAGTCACAGAGAAACAAACGAACAATGAAATTTATTTTTCTTTTGAATAAAATTCAACACTGCTTTTATTTTATTAGTAAATTTAAAAATGTAAGATACGAATTACATAGAAATATGTTAGTACTAATAGAACCATGAGCGTGGGTTATGGCTGGGATATAATAAATCCTTTTCAAGCAGTCGCAATTGTAATTCAACTGAAAACAAGTTCTAAGCACCGACAAATCTTTTCAATACGTCTACAAGCAGACAAGTTAACTATTTTTTACACTGACGATCTCATCATATTTATAGACTAACAGAAAACAAAAATATTTCCCAGATTGTGTAAAGCATTTTGAATATGGTGAAAGAATAAATAATATAATTTTGAGTTCTTAAAACTGTGTTAAGTAAGTTCGATAATGGAGACAATAGGTTTGTTCCAACCACTCTTCAAACTGGTTTGGAACTGTCCGAAGCATGAGCATTTGGAAAAAAACGTTCCAACAAGCCCAAACTCAAACTCTGACTGACTCCGACTGTTAATCGGCTGTTCCAACCACGCTCTGATTAAATCACGGATTAGTTTGGAACCAGACAGAGCAGTCAGCGATCGGTGGCAGGGACTAGTAGTTTGGGATTGAGTTTGGGTGAACAGAAACGTAACCTTCCGCTCCACTTCATTGTTTTTGTTTTGATTTCGCTCGCCTATTATTCTCCTTTCTTGCGAATCAACACTTATTTTTTAAATGTTTTTGTACGAATACGACGATGAATTTTTGTCCATGTAATGGAATTTTCTAGATATTTCTGAAAAAAAATAAAAATTGGACCTATTTTTCAAGATGGACATTTGATACTTATTCCATTTTCAAACAAATATCGAAAGAATCCGATTTATTTCCGCAACATTTCTTTCGTTAACTGGACTAAGATTAATATTTGTTTTTTTTTAAACAAAAGAGCATTTAGGATTATATCAATAAAAATACGAGTGTGCCGTGAGTCTACTAAAACTGGCTCACCTCAGTAAGCCCGAAAATTGTGAATTGCGTAAATCGAAATGAAATCGTGAATTCATGTATTAAATAAACATTTCTAAAATGTGTGCATGTATTTTCGTCTCTATGAGTATGTAGGTTTTACTTCCAACTTTCGAGCTTAATTAGCATTAAAAAATGAAACTTTTGTGGTGTGGCCCCCCCTTGTTGTGCGAGCCCCTTGGCGGCCTAAATCAGGCCCTGATTTAAGCGACTGGCACTTATCTTCATCAACTATTGACTCATCCATCATCCATATCTTTAATATTAATAAGTTCAGATATTTTTGAAAGCACAGGAACGCATAATCACATAAACGATCAACTCAAAAAGTTGTTCTGATAACAGTGCTAAAAACCTACCACAGCAAACAGTTTGGTTCGAGAAAGGAGCGTTCCAACAAAAACAAAATCACAAATCAATTCCCAACTAAGCAATGATCGCGCATGCGCATTACGTCAATCACGGACTAATCCGAAACTGATTCGGAACTGGTGGTTGGAACAAACCTTATGTAAAGAAATTTTGAGTTTAGAGTTGGTATAAATAGAAAATTTATTCAGTTCTGGGTAAGCTTATGTTGAGCTGATCTGGACGTGTAATATAATAAAAGAAGATAATCGCCCATGTGCAAAATAAATACTATATAATTATTCATGTTTATAATTATAATAAAATGATTGCTCAGTGAGTAATTAATGATAAAATGAATAATTAGAAGGCTATAAATAGACAGTACAAGTGTGAGAGTGATTTCAAACAGAAACAGGTCTTGACTGATAAAACAAACTGCAGCGCTAATAATTCCACTCATCGTTCAATGACCGGTAACTCGGTCAATGCCAAACCACCTCCGTCCCTCGGCTGGCTTGATTCACTCCCGTATATTCGCACCGCTCAGTAATGCAACAAAAGTTCAACTAATTATATTCAGAAATATGCCACCTTTTTCCAATTTAATTAAATAATTTAATGAGTAAATAATTAATTAATAAAAAAAAGAAGAACGCACTTTTACAGAAACATTCACTAAAATGGGGAATTTTGCTTCTGAGCTTACCAATAGTAACGTAAGCAATGTGAAGAACAAAAACTTTTGTTCCCAAAAGTTTTTCACAATTTCAAAAATTGTCCCAACAATTGTCCTCCCAAAAATTGTCCAAAAATTGTCCCAAACATGTCCCAAATTTCAAAAATTCCAAGACAGAAATCCGATTCAGACATCAGGTAACATTTTTTATTCCGTGTTTGTCTGTCGGTCTGTCGCTCAATATTTGCGAACCAACATATCTTAAAAACTACACGTCTGATATTAATGAAATTTGTATTGTAGATCATACTCGCTCATTATTGCCTAAATAAAATTGTTGTTTTGAAGCATCACAATGTTAGCACTAGCTTTGGTAAGTGTGGAAGCTAAAGCTAACAGTGAATTTTTAATTATGTGTTTGTATATTTTTTAATAGAACAAAACAACAATACAAAATGATTTAGATTGTGGTTAGATAAGGATCTAGATTGAGTGATAAGAGCTAGTTGACTCGGTGCTACTTCCTGTAATAAGTTTGTTTATAATTATGTTGTGCAACGTTTTAAACAACCTTGCTAATGTTTTCGTTTTATCTTGATACTTTATCTAATGTGTCCCTCATATTATCATCTCCTTGTTCTTATTTTTATTGTTTGTTTTCTCTTGATTTCCAACTGTTGTTATATTTCTGTATGTTGTCATTTATGACGTAAGTTGTTGGTAATGTTGTCCTGATAGTTTTATCATTTGATTAAACATGGAAGAGATGTTGTTCAGCCGAACAACATCTTCATACAAAGAAATACACGAAGGTAAAGGAAGCTACGTGATCGTTCTGAAAAGTGAAAAATGTTTAGGTCTCCGATTTCAAAAATTCCAAGACAGAAATCCGTTTCAGAACATCGGGGAACATTTTTGGTTCCGTGTCTGTCTGTCAGTCTGTTGCTCTTATTTTTGCGAACCATCATATCTTCAAAACTACACGTCCGATTTTAATGAAATTTAGATGGTATTTCACGATTAGCCAATTGTTATTCCAATATAAGTCTTCTGCGCTCATTTGATTTCTCTTCAACATCCACACAAACATAAATTTATTTCCACCTTCCTCTTCGTAAGTACATATTATCTGATTTGTATGAAACTTTTATAGTTTATCGAAAGTAACCCGCAGATAGCCACATATTAATTTGAACCGTCTGTTCTCTTTAACTTTTGATAAATTGATACTTCAATACGTGTAAAAAATCAAAAAAAAATTTGAAAGATTTAAAAAACGGGGGAAACAAACAAATTAGACAATAATGATAAAGCATAATATCAATAAAGTACGTAATAGGATGCGAGGAAGCTATGTGCCACACCAATTGGCAGTGTATTTTTTATTGTGTGAAGACGTTGTTTGGTTATTGAACTACACATCTTTCATGATAAGTCACTATCATACATTGGAGTAAAACATAGTCGAGGAAGTTCATTAAAGGTTCTCAAGATAATGGTTCCCTGATAGCTGAAGAATACGAAGAGAGTAAAATTCGACTCATTTCGACGTATAATAATATGTTAAATTAGTAAGAGTAAATTCTATCTAAGC